>JADBJO010010345.1:0-73691 GCA_016801955.1 Conus betulinus
CCGCTCCGGCAGCCCCCAGTAAGGCGGGCCCCGCTACGCATCATCCCCAGAAGGGGGTTGGGGCCCTGCCCTCAGCACTCCCGAGTAGGGGGGGGGGGGGACGGTCCCTCGAGCAGTCCCCATGAAGTCGCTGGCACCGGGCGCCATCAGGCCCCAGGCTAGGCAAAAAAAAAAAATGTCGCCATCAGCCCCCATGAACGGCTGGGCCACGCTACGCCATCAGGCCCCAGGAAGAGGGTCACGGGTGCCCAGCATTCCCGACGAGGGTGGCGGGGGGGGGGGGGGGGCGGGGACGGGCCGCCAGCATGCCCCAGAGAAGGGGGTCACGGGGCCAGCAGGCCCTAGGGGTTTGGGGGGGGGCCGGGGGGTGGGGGGGGGGGGGGTGGGCGGGGACGGGCCGAGCCAGCCGGCCCCAGGAAGGGGGGGGCCCGCGCACCCATCAGTCCCCGGTCATTGGGGGGGGTGTGTTTTGGTTGAACTTGATCTCCATCAGCTGCCTTTGAATTTTCTGATGCGCAAGTCTTGAAGATGAATTCAGGCTCGGCACATGGTAGATGTTCACACACAGGCATGTCATGATACCTGTGGTGTGTGTGTGTTGTGTGGGTTTGTGTGTGTGTGTGTGTTGTGTGTGGTGTGTGTGCACGCGCGCGTGTGTGTGTGTCCAGTGGTGGGAGGTGGGGGGTTGTGTTTGTAAGTAAAGTAAGTGTGTGTTGTGGTGTGTGGTCACCGATCGGCGGTACTGACCAGCACATCCACGTATTCAGTGTGGTGGTCTCAGATAGAGAGCGTGTGCACGTCTGCGTGCGAGCCTGCATGTTGTGCGTGCATATGTGTATATGTGTGTGGGTGTGCGCACTGTGTGTAAGATTAGGTTTTAGTTAGGTTGGGGGCAGGCTAGTTTCCTCGGTGGTTGGGTAGAAGAAGTTAGGCTAGGTTGGGGGCGAGGAAAGTAGGACATAACAATATTCTTGCCTTCCAGTCTTCATTTATTCAGAGAGTGGTAGGAGGAAGTTGGTTTCATTTCCCGACTGTTACCCTTTGTTGCTTTGGTTCTACACCAGAGAGGGCGGGGCAGGATATCAGCTGTTTGTTTGTGTTGTTAAGTCAGTGAGTTGTTGTTGTAAATTGTCGTGTTGTTGCACGGGCAACAACTAGTCCGTTGGTCAGGTGTGTCAGCTCTACGGAGGGATACACCGTTCTGACCAATGTATGCGTTGTGTTGTGAGTGAGTTCGCTTGATTCCGATCAGGGCGGAATGCGTTGGGACAGCTTCACTTCGGTCCCTGGTTTCGTCGGAGTGGATGTATATTTTGTAAGTAGTGTACATAGTGGTATGGTTCCGGAGTTTGGTTGTCATGGGGACAGTTTGGCTAGACAGTTTGGGTTTCGATATAATAACCATTGATGGATGGTGAGGCACAATATCGATTGTGGCTAGTTCATATTAATTTCAGTCGGTTCAATAAGAGGGTAATATGTGGTTGCATTTTTTGTTGAAGATCATATGAGTCAGGTGCAGATGTGTCTGCGTGAATCATAAAGGGATGTGATGGTTGTGCTCAATTTCCAGTTGTAAATAGTAGTAGTGCATTGAAGCTGAGTAACGATTCTGGAGTTGCCTGCACAGCATTGGAATCGGTTAACTGTGCAGTAGGGCCACGGCCGATTTTTGGATGAGTGGTTTATACCTGGGTACAGTCTATGACCATCCAAGTTATTTAGGTATCCTTTCATTTTCGTCAGTCATGGTTCTCGACGCGAGTGTCATGTGCGTGCAGACTATATCTTTGACGTGTGTGTATGTGAACAAGCGCACCAAGTTTTTTGTAGAGCAAGTGACAGTCATCACACATACAGGGATATATGTATTTGTGGCAGAACAGGGTTAGAGAAAGATACCTTAGGTTGCGTGGTGGCAGCCCCATTATGAATTTTAGTAGTTAGAAAGAAGGGAAAGGTAAAGTTTAAGGCGAGTGGCTTAGTAGTCAGTGAGATAAAGAACGGATGGTGTGCAGCATATAATATTATACGAAGTGTGGTTATTTCGGCATAATAAAGATTAAGAACTGGGTTAACTGACAAGAGATGACATGAGAGTGGGGTACTAGATGGAAATTTTGGCGAGCAAATCATGTTTTGATATATGATTATACTTGACAGTACAAAGAGGGGCAAGAATGTGAGGGATTGTGGCTGCGAGCCGATTCTCTTGTGTGAACATGTTGAAAGTGTGAACCGTTGGAAGTTAGTTTTGTAGAGAGATGCTCATTATTACATTTTGTGTGAGGACATCTCCATGTGAAGTTGCCCATGTCCTAGACTACATAGTAGTCCTAAGGGGGCCCATGGAGATCGCTGGGATCGTTGGGATCGCTTGGGTTTGTTTATTTTCTTTTCCTGATATTTGGGTGTGATGCCTAATTTCATATGTAATAACATAGGTTGGCTCAAGGGGAATACGGCTTTACTGCTGTGGTAAGGGTTATCCGGTAATGGGTCTAGTAAACGGGGGTGTATTCAGAAATATAGGAAGTCATTTTCATGTCCAATTGGGAATTAAGCAAGGGAGATGAAGAGTTTAAGCCATACCAAGTAACCTATGTGTCTTGGTGACTCAAGTAGTAGCGACACTACAGTAGTGGGCCCATAGTTGTTCCAGCAGGTATCCTGTTTCCGTCCTGAGGCTGGGTCCGGATCACCACAGTCGGTGGCTGCGTGCTGGCAGGTTAGCGGCGATGTCCTCTTACTCGTGCTCTCCGGGAGGGGAAGACTGCCCGGGCCGTCTGCCGTCTGAGACAGTTCTCCTCCTGCTACCTGTGGTCCTCCGGGAGGGGAAGTCCACCCAGGCCATCTGCCGTCAGTGAGGCAGTTCTCCAGTCACCTGTTCCTCTTTCCCGGAGGGGGAGGGACCGCCCTGTTCAGGCGCCTTGTGAGGGGGTGCTGCGCCAGGTCTTCCTTCAACCCTCAGTTCTGGCGGAGCCTTCGGGGGTCCCTTCGCGAGTCAGGACCCGTTTGAGAGGGGGCCGAGTGAGTGTGTGAGTGTTGTGTTCGTGGGAGAAGTTGTCTTGCGTGAGGCCACGGACAGCACCGAGGAGCACGGTCTTTCGTGGAGGAGTCAGCCTGCAAGTGCCACGGACAGCGCCGAGGAGCACGGTCTTCTGTGGAGGAGTCAGCCTGCAAGGAGCCACGGACAGCGCCGAGGAGTGCGATCTTTTGCGGAGGAGTCAGCCTGCAAGGAGCCACGGACAGCGCCGAGGAGTGCGATCTTTTGCGGAGGAGTCAGCCTGCAAGGAGCCACGGACAGCGCCGAGGAGCGCGGTCTTCTGTGGAGGAGTCAGCCTGCGAGGAGCCACAGACAGCGCCGAGGAGCGCGGTCTTCTGTGGAGGAGTCAGCCTGCGAGGAGCCACAGACAGCGCTGAGGAGCGCGGTCTTTCGCGGAGGAGTCAGCCTGCGAGGGGCCACGGACAGTGCTGAGGAGCAGGGTCTTCAGTGGAGGATGGGTTGTCCAGTTTTGTGGTAGGAAGGGGGGTGTAGCAATAGGCAGTAGGGTTAGGGGTGTTAGCTGCTGCCTCTTTTAGGGATGTAGTAGCCAGCACGGGATTGAGTACCTGTCGTTACCCTTACCTCCCTTAGGGACGCAGTGACCGTGCGGTATAGGTCCCGGGTCAAAAAAGAAGGGTGGGTCCCAGGGAGAGGGGTGGGTGGTAGTAGTTTAGAGATTAGAGTCCCTTGGGTTAATCTTGTCCCTAGTAGTTAGCCACCACGTGTGCGGGTTATCGCTGCGTCCCCAGGTCGCAGTGATATACCGCAACTGGTGTCTTAGGTATAGGTTAGGTTCCTCAGATCGTAGCAGGGTAGGGTGGTTCAGCGGGGAAGTGGGATACCGGTGTGCAGTTGTGGATGGACGTGAGTGGTGGCGCCATAGTGTGTGTGTGAAATAAAGAGATGTGCATGATTGTAAAGTTGAGTTAGTGGGCTGTGTTGTCTGACTTAGTGTGTGATAGGCGTGGGTAGGGGTGGTAGGGCCATCCGGCTTAGCGACCGTGACAGTGTGCATCCGGGTTGGAATGGAGTGCAGTGGGAAGGCATGTGTAAGTGTGTGTGTGTGTGCGTGCGTGCGTGTATGTGTGTGTGTGCATGTGTGCCTGCTTGTGTGTATGTGTGCATGTTTGTGTGATAGTTGGAATTTGTTTAGATGAGAATTTTCAACAGTAAATTTTGTGTTGGCTAGGCAAACTAGTTTTTTTTTTTTTCTTTTTCATTTGTCATTGAAAATGCCATTTTCAACTGAATAATTGTCAGTAAAAGCAGCAGCTTATTTCCTTGCAATATTTTGTAAATGTAGAATTTAAGAATAGCCAGAATGCTACATTTTGGTTCTCTGCTAAGCTCTCATAAGTTAGTAGAAAGATTTATCTGTGTCAGAATGGGGAAAAGCTGCCACATCGAATGCTGAAATATTGCAGATTTCTTTCACTGATAGAAAACAAAATGTGCTGATAAAATCTTTGAAATATTTCTTGCTCCCTGTTTTGCAACATGATCAGCATGCATACTCATTTTATGTAAAATCATAATGCAAACAAACCGATCAAAAAAAAGAAAGCTTGAGTTACTTTCAGTTGAATGTGACAGAACAAAGGTCTTATCTCAATTAAAAAAAAAAGGTCCAATTTCATAAAGAAAAGGACTGTAACAGATTGCAAAACAAATTTAGACTCAAAGGAAAACATGCTAAGCATAATCAGCAGGATATATAACAAAATATGACAAAGTCATAGGAATCATAATCAGCAGGAAATATAACAAAATATGACAAAGTCATAGGAATCATAATCGGCAGGAAAATATAACAAATATGACAAAGTCATAGGAATCATAATCAACAGGATATATAACAAAATATGACAAAGTCATAGGAATCATAATCAACAGGATATATAACAAAATATGACAAAGTCATAGGAATCATAACTGTGTTCTGCTGTGGAAATTCAGATATCATTTCCAAGATAACAGCCTTTTAGGAAGGGTCACAAATTAAGAAACGGCAGGATAGAGAGAGAGAGAGAGGAGAGAGAGAGAGAGAGAGAGAGAGAGAGAGAGAGAGAGACTGAGCGAGAGAGATGTTGTGAGAGAGAGAGAGAGAGAGAGACTGGAGAGGGGGGAGGGGAGAGGAGTGATATGGACCAGTGTGCTGCTCATGTATGCATGTGTTTCTTACATAAATGTGCTGGTATATCTGTTAACACATTACTGCACATAACAGAACTCACCAACGTTCCTAGATGATTCATAAAAATCATTAACAATCATTGTTTCTTGGTCTGAAACACACACACACACACACACACACACACACACACACACACACACACTCATTTACAAAGGCATCCATATTCACAACTGCACACAAATGCATATGAACAGGCAGCTGCAAGTGAGAAAGACAGACCATGAACACTATGGGCTGGAGTAAGAGTGTGCTGTAATTATAGAATGATCCATCATACAGACACCTTTCTCTGTGTGTTTGTTTTTTGCACATGCGTGCGCACGTGCGCGCACACACACACACACACACACATGCGCGCATATGCAAGGTCACACACACAGAGCAACATAAAGACAATGGGAGTAACAATAACAAGGAATAAATCATACCTAAACTCTCTTTCTCATCGCATGATGCGCTTGCTTGCTTGTACCTATACAACAAAACTGATATTTTGATTTCTTTTTTCTGTAAAAGGCATTCGGGCACAAAGCGTTTGAAAACAGTATAACCGTATTCTGCAATTTACTGATTTAGGCCAACATCTAATTTCATATCCAAGTCACAACTGATGCAGATGAGCTTGCGTGTTTATAAGGGGAAAAAAAGTATTTTTCAGGTCTAAGCTGAATGTACTTCATAAAGCATGTATGATGAAATTTTGTTTTCTTCTTTGTCAATTACAGCAGCATTTGCAAAGCTTTCTCTCCAACTTACCTGTCCAAACAAGCGCTATCTTTCTGCTTGGCATGATTCACATCTTACCAGTCAGGACCCCCTCATTGTTTTATGGGAAAGAGGAACTGAAGCGCCAAGGCTCCAAGCCCATAGACTCCAAAGGGATCTCTCTTAATTAATAGACCTCTTCCGGTCATGAACAGTTAATTTGAGCATTTGTGACCAAATGTAAAGAAAGCCTTTGAGTTGGCTGCTAGTCTTCAGGTGTCGTCTGTTTTGAACCCTCACCCCACCATGTCATCCGTAACTTTGTTGTTTACGATCTTGTCATCTGCAACCTGCACACCCCTATGTTGCTTACATTTGAATCGGTGTCTGCTCACAAAAATGCGCAAGATCTCTGTTCAGTGCATCTTTTAAAAGAAATCTACCACAAAGAAACAAAACAGCCCAGATAGATATATAGCCCAAAATGAATATTCAAAAAATCTTTGCCTTGACAGTCTGTCTTCTTATAAAAGATGATAAGAAAACAGTTTCCTCTGAAGTGTACGGAAAAAAAGGATAATAAAATTAATGTTTTGTTAATTCTGAGGTATGTCTTAACCTGAACTGTGGAGACTGGTTGTATTTACAATTACTAGTGCACATTCACAGGCATGGATGCTTTCTCTCTCTCTCCCTTTCTCTCTCTCTCTCTCTCACACACACACACACAGGGCAACCACAAACGTGCATGGATGCTCTCCCTCACACACACACACACACACACACATACACTATACCATCATCAGCTCTTCCAGGACTTCTTCCATAAAGATCATTCACGATCATCTCTGAAAAAAAAAAATAGAAAAGTTAATAAGATCACTCAGCTTACGGCAATGGTATATCAACTATGTTCTTGGAGAAGAAAAAAAAAGCACAAAAACCAAGGCAAGTCCTTCCCAACAAAGATGTTCATGAGAGGAGGCTAAGCTACAAAAAACACAACAAAAGTGACAATGTGCCAAAATGAACAGGCAGCTGCAAGTGTGAAAGACAGACCATGAACACTATGGGCTGGAGTAAGCGTGTGCTGTAATTATAGAATGATTCCATCATACAGACACCTTTCTCTGTGTGTTTTTGTTTTTTGCGCATGCGTGCGCGCACGCGCGCGCGCACACACACACACACATGCGCGCATATGCGAGGTCACACACACAGAGCAACATAAAGACAATGGGGTAGTAACAATAACAAAGGAATAAATCATACCTAAACTCTCTTTCTCATCGCATGATGCGCTTGCTTGCTTGTACACACACAACAAACTGATATTTTGATTTCTTTTTCTGTAAAAGGCATTTGGCAACAAAGCGTTTGAAAACAGTATAACTGTATTCTGCAATTTACTGATTTAGGCCAACATCTAATTTCATATCCAAGTCACAACTGATGCAGATGAGCTTGCGTGTTTATAAGGGGAAAAAAAGTATTTTTCAGGTCTAAGCTGAATGTACTTCATAAAGCATGTATGTTGAAATTTTGTTTTCTTCTTTGTCAATTACAGCAGCATTTGCAAAGCTTTCTGACTGACTGAAACCAATTTATTGTCAGATTAACTCAAAGTTGTACTGACATTTAAGAAAACATTATGAACAGAATACCAACGTTTTTCATTCAAAGCAAAGAAGCATAATTAACACACCAAAATACGCGCGCACACATACACATACACACACAAGCGCACACACATGCGCGCGTGCGTACTCACGCACATACACATTCACATACGGACGCGCGTGCCCGCACGCACACACACAAAAGTACGCACTTACATAAATACACAAATACACGCATCTCAATACGAACACACCCATACCCTCACATACACTCAAACTTGCACACACTCACACACAGACTTACACACGCCCACACACACACACACACACACACACACACACACACACTCATACTCGAGCACTCGTACACACATGCATTCACTCTCATAAACACACGCATGCACGCACACATACGCGCGCACGCACATACACATCCACGCCCATTCAGGATACGCTTCGGTGCTCGCACCCCGATCCGTCGGTGCGCAACAGCAGGGGCCCAGAAATCCACCAGTCGGACATCGACACAAGTTTGGAGCAAGCTATAGACAAAAAGTATTTTGGAAGGATGTGTTCCATCAAACGGATGATGTAAGTGTGCTGCTGTGTGAATCAGACGACGACCTTCAAGAATATTCCTGCGATCCGTGTTCGGAAGACGATCGCTTTTTCTGGTTTGACAACCAGGAAGAAAGACACATGTCATAAGAGGAATGTCTTAAATTGTCCTGCATTTGGAAAGGAAGACGCATCGGCAACACGAAGCATGCAGAGACCCAAGCATGTGCTCTATGGCGGCTGCACGCTGTCCACGGACTGATCCAAAGCAAAGCTTTCTCTCAAACTTACCTGTCCAAACAAGCGCTATCTTTCTGCTTGGCATAATTCACATCTTACCAGTCAGGACCCCCTCATTGTTTTATGGGAAAGAGGAACTGAAGCGCCAAGGCTCCAAGCCCACAGACTCCAAAGGGATCTCTCTTAATTAATAGACCTCTTTCCGGTCATGAACAGTTAATTTGAGCATTTGTGACCAAATGTAAAGAAAGCCTTTGAGTTGGCTGCTAGTCTTCAGTGTCATCTGTTTTGAACCCTCACCCCACCATGTCATCCGTAACTTTGTTGTTTACGATCTTGTCATCTGCAACCTGCACACCCCTATGTTGCTTACATTTGAATCGGTGTCTGCTCACAAAAATGCGCAAGATCTCTGTTCTGTGCATCTTTTAAAAGAAATCTACCACAAAGAAACAAAACAGCCCAGATATATAGCCCAAAATGAATATTCAAAAAATCTTTGCCTTGACAGTCTGTCTTCTTATAAAAGATGATAAGAAAACAGTTTCCTCTGAAGTGTACGGAAAAAAAGGATAATAAAATTAAATGTTTTGTTAATTCTGAGGTATGTCTTAACCTGAACTGTGGAGACTGGTTGTATTTACAATTACTAGTGCACATTCACAGGCATGGATGCTTTCTCTCTCTCTCTCCCTTTCTCTCTCTCTCTCTCTCTCACACACACACACACAGGGCAACCACAAACATGCATGGATGCTCTCCCTCACACACACACACACACACACACACACACACACACACACACTATACCATCATCAGCTCTTCCAGGACTTCTTCCATAAAGATCATTCACGATCATCTCTGAAAAAAAAAAAGAAAAAAGTTAATAAGATCACTCAGCTTACGGCAATGGTATATCAACTATGTTCTTGGAGAAGAAAAAAAAAAGCATAAAACCAAGGCAAGTCCTTCCCAACAAAGATGTTTATGAGCGGAGGTTAAGCTACAAAGAACACAACAAAAGTGACAATGTGCCAAATGAACAGGCAGCTGCAAGTGAGAAAGACAGACCATGAACACTATGGGCTGGAGTAAGCGTGTGCTGTAATTATAGAATGATTCCATCATACAGACACCTTTCTCTGTGTGTTTGTTTTTTTGCGCATGCGTGCGCACGTGCGCGCACACACACACACACACATGCGCGCATATGCAAGGTCACACACACAGAGCAACATAAAGACAATGGGAGTAACAATAACAAAGGAATAAATCATACCTAAACTCTCTTTCTCATCGCATGATGCGCTTGCTTGCTTGTACACACACAACAAAAACTGATATTTTGATTTCTTTTTCTGTAAAAGGCATTCGGGCACAAAGCGTTTGAAAACAGTATGACTGTATTCTGCAATTTACTGATTTAGGCCAACATCTAATTTCATATCCAAGTCACAGCTGATGCAGATGAGCTTGCATGTTTATAAGAGGAAAAAAGTATTTTTCAGGTCTAAGCTGAATGTACTTCATAAAGCATGTATGTTGAAAATTTTGTTTTCTTCTTTGTCAATTACAGCAGCACTTGCAAAGCTTTCTCTCCAACTTACCTGTCCAAACAAGTGCTATCTTTCTGCTTGGCATGATTCACATCTTACCAGTCAGGACCCCCTCATTGTTTTATGGGAAAGAGGAACTGAAGCGCCAAGGCTCCAAGCCCACAGACTCCAAAGGGATCTCTCTTAATTAATAGACCTCTTCCGGTCATGAACAGTTAATTTGAGCATTTGTGACCAAAATGTAAAGAAAGCCTTTGAGTTAGCCGCTAGTCTTCAGGTGTCGTCTGTTTTGAACCCTCACCCCACCATGTCATCCGTAACTTTGTTGTTTACGATCTTGTCATCTGCAACCTGCACACCCCTATGTTGCTTACATTTGAATCGGTGTCTGCTCACAAAAATGCGCGCAAGATCTCTGTTCTGTGCATCTTTTAAAAGAAATCTACCACAAAGAAACAAAACAGCCTAGATATACAGCCCAAAATGAATATTCAAAAAATCTTTGCCTTGACAGTCTGTCTTCTTATAAAAGATGATAAGAAAACAGTTTCCTCTGAAGTGCACGGAAAAAAAGGATAATAAAATTAAATGTTTTGTTAATTCTGAGGTATGTCTTAACCTGAACTGTGGAGACTGGTTGTATTTACAATTACTAGTGCACATTCACAGGCATGGATGCTTTCTCTCTCTCTCCATTTCTCTCTCTCTCTCACACACACACACACACAGGGCAACCACAAACATGCATGGATGCTCTCCCTCACTCATTCACACACACACACACACACACACACACACACACACACACACACACACACTTTACCATCATCAGCTCTTCCAGGACTTCTTCCATAAAGATCATTCACGATCATCTCTGAAAAAAAAAAAGAAAAAAGTTAACAAGATCACTCAGTTTACGGCAATGGTATATCAACTATGTTCTGGAGAAGAAAAAAAAAAGCAAAAAACCAAGGCAAGTCCTTCCCACCACAGATGTTCATGAGCGGAGGTTAAGCTACAAAGAACACAACAAAAGTGACAATTTGCCAAAATGAGTTTGCATGTAATGAAACGGGAGGTACGGGCCATGAATTGGGGGTCAAAGGGCAGAGCGGAGGAGCGGCTGCCTGTTGCTTACATCTAGTTCCTTTGGAGGTGGAACAGACAAGTGCACAGGGTGCGAGTCAAACTGACCTAGATTGGACCAGAGTAAGAAAGGTCACCCTTTGGCCTTCTGGTCATACACGACCTTTTAATCCAAACTGGGCCAAATGTTCTTTTTCTTTCTTTCTTTCTTTCTTTCTTTTTTGAAAATCAAATCATACGGATGTAATAACTGGAATTTATTTCATTTTTCGCATCTATTTCATCAATCAAAATCATTAATTGAATCAAATTCTGCTTTATTCCGAAAAATTACAATGCATTATAATAATTTTGTACATTGTTTTTTTGTGGAAACAAGTATCAGCATTTAATCGGTTGCTTTTATAGGTTTCATTTCCTTGATTTATCAAACCTGATTCGCTCATGCCATCTTACTTTGCTGTATTTGGCACTGGTTCTATTGTCCAGTCTTTCTTCTGTGTTTCGGAATCACTGATGTGCATCTACTTCTATGCTTGCTTGAAACTGCGTTCAAAGATCTGACCTTGACAGAATGAAGTTAACATTTGTTGCAATGTATAAAGTACCTCAACATATGTGTCATCTAGGCATGCAGAAAAAAAAAAGAAAAAAAAAAAAACCAGAAAAAAGAAGATATATAACGGATTACAAATTCTTCAAAAAGTTTGATTTAATGACATATACATAAAAAAAGCATTTCTGTGAAAGACAATAGGAGCCGATTCAAACCTCTGCCATTGACGCAGTGGCTGGCCAGAAAGGTCAGAAACGCATGCATACAGGCAATGGAACTGGGTGATTATATGACTTCCAGGCCATTTAAATGAGCGGGAGTCAGCAATGTTTGTAATACTGAAATGTTTGTGGCCGGGGGTGGAGTGGGTGGGGGGGGGGGGTCCAGGGGCTGCTTAAGGCCCCTGGTGGGGTGCTGGGGCAATGGCCTGTTGGGGGCAAAGCCCCCCCCCCCCCCCCCCCCCTCCCAAGACACTGACAAAATCCTGACATTTCAAGACAGTTTACTACTGCCCTCTCCTTTGATACAAACCCTGAATTTCATACTTCTCAGCACTACATAGTTGAAACTATTTCTCACAAAAAAAACAACAGAACAACTATACAAAAAAATAAAAAATAAAATAAAGAAAAGGCCGAAACGCCAATAGGGAAATCCATATGATACAGGACTACACCCACCCATGCATTTTGTTTCACAGCTTATCAAATTGTCATGAATGAATGGTCAGCACAGAGAACACACACCCCGCTTCCTCTCCTTTGAATAGAGGGTACTGAGCAAGAAATCTGGTCTAACTCTACATCTCCAGACAGGTTCCGTTCACAACACAGACCTCAAGAAATTCCCACTGCTGCCAATGCAGGATTCCATAGAGGTTCCGTTCACAACACAGACCTCAAGAAATTCCCACTGCTGCCATCGCCAATGCAGGGTTCTATTACTTACATCTTAACATCCTCTTTTTCTTCATTCCGTCTCTCCTCCTCTCTCCCTCCTCCCAGCACCCACCCTCACCCCCTTTCAATATCCTCCCTGTCCGGTCATTTTCCTTGTGTCTGATAGTTCACTGACCTACATTTGCTCTCCCCCATAATGTACTCGTACCTGTACTCTGCTTTCACCTGTAATGCACTGACTGTATTTATACACTGGCTTCCCCCCTTAAAGCACTCGCTGCATTTGTACATTGGCTTTGCCCCAACACAGCGATCATTCTAGTTGTATATTCATTTTCCTCCATAATGCACTCACTGTATTTGTACATTTTGCTTTCTCCCATAATGCACTCACATACTTAAACATTTGCATTTTCTCCCATAAAGCACTCATTTATATGTACATTTGCATTCCCCCATAAATCATTCATGATATTTGTACATCTGCTTTCCCCATAAAGCACTCATTATATTTGTACATCTGCTTTCCCCATAAAGCACTCATTATATTTGTACATCTGCTTTCCTCCATAAAGCACTCATTATATCTGTACATTTGCTTTCCACCATATTGCATTCACTGTATTTGTACATTTACTTTCCCCCATAATGCAATCATTGTATTCATATATTCATTTTCCCTCCATAAAGCACTCGTCGTATTTGTACATACGCTTTCCTGCATATTGCACTCGTGTTTTTGTATATCTACTTTCCTCCACAAAGCACACACTGTATTTGTACATGTTTTCCTTCATAGGTTACTGCATTTGTACACACTGCACTCACTATATTTGTATATTTGCTCTCTCCCATAACGCACTCAAATACTTGTAGCTATATTTGCTTTCCCCCATAATGCTCTCACTGAATTTGTGCATTTGCTTTCTCTCATAATGCACTTAAAAACTTGTATATTTGCTTTCCACCTAATGCTCTCACTGTATTTGTACATTTGCTAACTTTTTTATGTTCTGCCTGAAACAGACTGCTAGCTCTGTAGCGTCTGTAACACTCATTTGGAAGCACAGTATACCAACATTTTTAATCATGTTATAAATCAACATTCGTTATTTTGAGGGAAATGGGTAAGCACCCATCGTCAGATACGGATTCAAATGTCTTGTGATAAAGAAAAAAATGATGCAGTCGTTATGTCATATTTCATGTAGCCATCTGTCACGAGCTACAATGCACAAAACAAGAAAGACAAGAAAGACAGAATCAACAGATGCTGTCATTAACAAGAGGTGTCTACGTCTATTGTTCGTTTTATTTTCTCCTGATAATCTGTCGAGGCTGCCCTCTAACAACCATCTACATGCACAAACTGATGCATGGTACATTTAATGTGGCATTCCGTGGATGAGTAACACACATACCTGGCTCGTCACGATGTGTATTGTGTCCACGCCTGAAAACAAATTACAAGAAGTTAAAAAAAAAGTAATTACACACACACTCTCTCTTTCTCTCTCTCCCTTTGCACCACAATTTAGTAGAGCCTCCTTTTACATATCTATTTCACACTGGCATATCCACCTCCATTAAAATTCTCACTGCATATTTGTGTTTTCTGTCTTCACCTTTCTCCTCTTTTAATGTCACCTTTCTACATACTGCCAGCTTGAATGATTATTTTCATCTTGAACACACACACACACACACACACACACACACACACACACACACACACACATGCACACACACAAGCGCATGTATCTGCATGCTCTCTCTTTACAATCACACTCACACAGAAGCACAGACATACATGCTGCAAGCTGCTGTAAGAATAAAATACTTTCTTTACAGACATACATGTTGCAAGCTGCTGTAAGAATAAAATACTTTCTTTACAGACATACATGTTGCAAGCTGCTGTAAGAATAAAATACTTTCTTTCTTTACAGACATACATGTTGCAAGCTGCTGTAAGAATAAAATACTTACTTTCTTTACAGACATACATGTTGCAAGCTGCTGTAAGAATAAAATACTTACTTTCTTTACAGACATACATGTTGCAAGCTGCTGTAAGAATAAAATACTTACTTTACAGACATACATGTTGCAAGCTGCTGTAAGAATAAAATACTTACTTTCTTTACAGACATACATGTTGCAAGCTGCTGTAAGAATAAAATACTTTACAGACATACATGTTGCAAGCTGCTGTAAGAATAAAATACTTACTTTCTTTACAGACATACATGTTGCAAGCTGCTGTAAGAATAAAATACTTTCTTTACAGACATACATGTTGCAAGCTGCTGTAAAAATAAAATACTTTCTTTACAGACATACATGTTGCAAGCTGCTGTAAGAATAAAATACTTACATTCTTTACAGACATACATGCTGCAAGCTGCTGTAAGAATAAAATACTTTCTTTACAGACATACATGTTGCAAGCTGCTGTAAGAATAAAATACTTACTTTACAGACATACATACTGCAAGCTGCTGTAAGGCTAAAGGAGAAATCTGAAGGAGAAAAGGAACCCAGTCACAGGAAGGAGAGACTCCATGGAACGTTGTACTTGTCTGGCTTGAGGAGTCAGGAAGGGAGATGGCAATAGAGCAGGGTGGCAGGGTGGATGGGATGGGAGTCTGAAAGTGGGGTGCCATGGGGGGGGGGGGGGGGGGGGGGGGGTGGTTGGTTGGAGAAGGGATGGGGTGTGTAGCAGGTTAAAGGCAGAAAATAAAAAACAAACATAGAAAATCAATTAAACCATTTACCTTGGTGCCTTACGACGCTTTTTGCAAAAAAAAAAGAAAACAAAAAAAGATAATCTTTCGTGATCATGTACATTATGTATAAACACATACACACAGCAATTTAACAGAGTAAAAAAAGACAAGAAAGGATACAGCAGTGTATCCCTCATAAGATGAGACCCAAAATGCAGAGATACGAACAGTGTTAGCCATTTTCACACATCCATGTTGATGTCTGGGTAGGCCCTGCAGAAACATATCAATCTCTGCCTGACTGAAGTTATCCTTGTCCTCTCTTTTTTCAACACATCTCTATGAGATCTCATTTCAAAGAGTGATATTTAAAAGACACACACACACACACACACACACACACACATTCTGTTCATTCGGCAGTTCCTGCCAGTATGATTTGCTGCAAGTTCTTCACTTTCTGCCTCCAGTCATAATTACTAGGTTCTGAGCAATGTTTCTTGCTACAAATGTCCAGTACTTTGGATGTAAAACGACTCTGACTCACAGTTCCATTGTGTGCTCTATGTTTAATGAACAGACACAAACAGACAACTGTCCATTTCTCACGCTGCCTTCATAACTGAATCCTCAGCCTGCAATTTCGCTCTAACTGTGACAGTTTAAGCTGTTGGTTTTTTGGGGGTTTTTTTGCTGTATCCAGTGAAAGCTGTCCTAGTATTTCAGCATTAACTGTTTCTATGTAAGAGACACAGGTAGTAACACTTCTTTGTTCCTTTTCTAACCAAAACGCGTTCACATATCCAACCCCCATCCAACGTGGTGACAGTCCTGAGATAACCTCTGCTGTTGATGGGACTATAATTTTAATCTTAATCTTCAACCCCCATCCAACTCTGCACTCTTCCCCTCTTTCCTCACACACACACACACACACACACACACACACACACACACACACAGAGGAGGTTATCAGTTTTTATGTCATTTGAAGACACCAGTCTTGGCGCCCCTCAACTCACTTCTCCTCTCACTGCCTTCCCTCCCTCTGTCTGGCTGCTGACTTTGTTGCATGGCAACAAGATGGTAAGATGTGCAGACATGTGTATGTGTATATATGAGAGGGTCAGGGTTGCAGGAAAATGGGAAATGAGGAGGGAGAGGGCGGTCAAGGATTCTTTGGAGTAGGAATTGAGGTTAGGGGGACTTGGGGGGCATTATGGAATGGTTGCATGTGAATGGGTGTTTCCTGTTTGCATTTACATGTATCAGGTGTGAGACAGAAATGGGAACTGTCTGTGTGGACTGAAGTGTTGGTGTGGCAGGGCAGGAGAGAACTGTCTGTGTGGACTGAAGTGTTGGTGTGGCAGGGCAGGAGAGAACTGTCTGTGTGGACTGAAGTGTTGGTGTGGCAGGGCAGGAGAGAACTGTCTGTGTGGACTGAAGTGTTGGTGTGGCAGGGCAGGAGAGAACTGTCTGTGTGGACTGAAGTGTTGGTGTGGCAGGAGAGAACTGTCTGTGTGGACTGAAGTGTTGGTGTGGCAGGGCAGGAGAAACAGAGGGTGAAGGGGATTCTTCCAAATGGAAAAGAATGTTGGTGTGCTTGTTAGCCTATATAATAAAAATTTCTGTAACACACTAACAATGTGAGCAATATTTCAAACCTTTACATTCTGTTATTTCTGTTAATGTCATTTTGCAAATGCTTATACATCAGCAATGATACTAGTGCCAATCATGTGAGCACCCCTCTCTCTGCCCCCTTCCCCCTTTTGACTCAATGGCTTGTTCAGCTGATGGCAATAAAACTACAAAAGCCTCTCTTGCTCTTTTTTTTCTCTCACACATGCATATACCCCCCCCCCCCCCCCAGCATACACACTGAGTATCATAAATCCCACATACCCACACCCACATGCAGAGTATCATCATACAATCATGCATGAGCATGTTTTGTTTCTTTTTCTTTTTTTTTTTTTTATTTGGTTGTTTAAGTGTATCAACACTGACAATTCTACTTACTACGTTTTCGTCGGACGAGAAAGACCACCACAGCAACCACGACAATGACAAGAACAGCTGCAGCTATTCCTGCTCCAATGGCGGCGGCATTGATACCACCACCACCATCATCTCTCGTAGCTGAAAAACAGAGAGAAAAATATCAGCATTGGAGCAGTGTGTTGGTGACATTTCATCACATTCTCCCCATTCTTCCTCTCCAACCCTTCAGTCACCTTTTCTCTCCACCCCCTCCATGTTGTCCTCCTCTCTCTGCCCTTCATCATCCCACCCTAAGGGTCCATGTGTTGCCTGCACTTTGAGGCAATAGCTCTACAACCCTACTCAGTAGATTTACTCATCGTCCCACCCTAAGGGTCCATGAGTTGCCTGCACTTTGAGGCAATAGCTCTACAACCCTACTCAGTAGATTTACTCATCGTCCCACCCTAAGGGTCCATGTGTTGCCTGCATTTTGAGGCAATAGCTCTACAACCCTAATCAGTAGATTTATTCAGACTTATGTGACACTTTTGTTCTATTGCTGCCTGGAAATACAGCTGCCGTAACTCGACTTTTTTTTTTGCATTTTTGAGATTTTTTTTTTTATTATAAAAGCAGGCCAAGGGGCATAAGGCAGCCAAGTGCCAATCACGTTATCCAATAAATAAGCATGCTGTAATCCAAGAACTTGTACCGTAACTCAGCTCGCAGTATATCTTGTGGAATAAATAAGCAGGGTTTGGTTGGGTTTTTTTTTTTGGTCTCCTACAGCAGTTGTGCTGCCGGGCAGTGCTATGTTCTATGAACTTTTAATTGTTTAACAACATTTCAGGTAAACAGGGGTCTGCATTGGAGTGAGGGTGATCCAGGAGTTTTCAGGTAAACAGAGGTGTGCACTGAACAGCTTATGTCAGACATGTCTCCTTTGGCCAGATGATACAGACTGAGGGTGCATCACAAGGCAGACAGATAACCTGATCACAGATACAATGGCTGATGGGCGGTTAGTGCAACATCTTCTCTGACAGATGGCAACAGAATATTGTTTAATGTTTGCACTGTAGTATATTAAGTAAAACATTCCAAACAAGCCTCAACTGCTCACAGCCTGCTAAAGCATTCTCTTACCATTCACTGTAATCTGGAACTTAAAGCTCTCTTCACCAAAATCGTTGACAGCAGTGAACAAGTAGAACCCTTCAGCTGACTTGTCTTTGACATTGTCCACAGTGACGGTGCATTCGACGGCGTATTTAGCATTGGTGTTGTTGCACGTGGCACTCAGGTCAACATTCTTTGGCTCAGACTGCTGGCTGTTTTCAGGGCCAAGGGTGTTGCCAAGGTAATGGAAGCGGTGTCTGTCTGGCAGGGGGTAAGCTTGCAGGCTGAAAGCTACACTGACCGAGTTGTCACGGAAGTTCACCTTGGGGACTCCAGGTTTTACTTCACTGCTGCGTGGTTTGCCTGAACATCCATCAACATAGGATCTAAAACAATGGAGAGGCGTTCCTAAAAATACACAGAATGAACAATCTCTTTCTTTTTTCTGTCATACTCATCACTCACTCACTCCCACACAGGCGCTGCACACACACACACACACACACACACACACACACACACACACACACACACACACACACACACTCACACACACACACACACACACACACGCATGTATAGACAAATGCATGCATGCACACACTCGCACACACATGCACTCACTACACAAATGCGTAATCATGCATGCTGTGAACACAAACACACACACACAAACACTCTCTCTCTCACAAGCACAGGTGCACATGAGTACGTGCATGCACACACAGTACACAATATTCACTCACATACAAGAACGTATGCTGCGCACACACACACACACACACACACACACACACACTATAAGCATGCCATAAGCATGCATGCTGCATACACACACACACACACACACACACACACACACACACACACACACACACACACACACACTCACACACACACATAACACACACACACACACACACACAACACACACTCATACACATACACACACACACACACGCACACACACACACACAGAGTCCTCTCATTTCCATTAGAACTGTAGGTGAATGTGGGTGCTAGCCTTTTAACTGACATGTTGAACTGATATCCCTACATTACTCTGGGGGAAATCACCCTGATGTCAACAAGACATACATAACCACAGACAGAAAAAAGTTCACAGTGACAGGTGCTGGTCTACAGAGACACACTCTCACAAGAGAAACAGCCTGAATGTGAGCAATGATAATTTCAACCATGTGTTTGGTTTACAGTCTGTTAAAACTGGGGCATTGCTTATCATTTCTGGAAATACTTTTGACTTACATGACAGTGACATTTGACTTACATGACAGTGACATTTGACTCACATGACAGTGACATTTGACTTACATGACAGTGACATTTGACTTACATGATAGTAACATTTGACTTACATGATAGTAACATTTGACTTACATGACAGTGACATTTTTGACTTACATGACAGTGACGCTTGACTTACATGACAGTGACGTTTGACTTACATGACAGTGACACTTGATTTACATGACAGTGACGTTTGACTTACATGACAGTGACATTTGACTTACATGAGAGTGACATTTGACTTACATGACAGTGACATTTGACTTACATGACAGTGACGTTTGACTCACATGATTGTAATATCTGACTATCATGATAGTGACGTTTGACTCACATGATTGTAATATCTGACTATCATGATAGTGACATCATGTGTGTATCAGACAGTGTTTTGGAACAAGAAGTCTGGCATCATGACCACAAAGCAAACGGATCACTTGTGTCTCAGTGCTTTCATGTCTCTGACTCCTTTTGGAAGTATCCTCAGATGTATAAATGACTTGACACCATTACAACTGTTGTCTTGGCCAGCTCTCACAGATTTGACATTAAGAATACAGATCAGACTACAAAAAGGTACCATAAATAAGAAAAAAGAAAGACTCTAATAAATCAAGCCATTTGAAATAGTAGTCTACTCCTTATCTGTCAGAAACTACACTCACAGTTGACAGTGACTTCAGCAGAGATCTCTTGGTCATTCCCAACATCATTGGCTGCTCGGCAGACGAAGGTCCCCGTGTTGCTACACCTGGCAGTGATGCTGTGGGGCAGACGACTCATCTCCTCTGACAGACTCAGCTGGCCGCCATCTTCACTGGCCAACACCACGCCTCTCTGAAGCAGCTCAAGTCGTGGTGTGGGTCGACCATATGACTGGCACACCAAGGTCATCACCTCACTCTCACTGACAGTGATGCTGACATGATCGTTGACCGTGAGTTTCGTCACTGTTGGCTCATCTGGAAAAAAAAGTACAGTTTGTTTTAATCACCCTGTCCTTGGAGTTCTCTGAGATGGATTAACTCATGTTACTTAATGCTGACTCACCAAGCTCAGCCTGTCCCAGCCCCAGCAACAGCAGTCTCCAGGAAACTTTCTGTATTCAGATCAACAAGAGCCTTCCTACCAGAACACAGATACTTTACTAACATTCAAGGAACCACTTCTGATATAACACATGCTGGGCTGTTTTGGTTTAACCTTACACTAATGAAAAAAAAATGTTTTTTTTAAATTGCATATCGGTGGAGTGAAACTGCCAGGTCCAGCCAATGGCAGTCATGTCGATCTTCTCATAAGGGTATGATGGACTGTGGTTGGAGCCGCACATTGGGACAGATTTCTGATATTCTGCTGCTGTCTTTGTAGGTCATTTCTATCTATAGGAAGGACTTGTTGCCATGGCTGAAACAGAATGGGAAAGTTCAAGAGGCGATGGATTCTGCAAAAGAAAGTCTCAAGATCAGAGAAATAACAGGACACACACAGACCAACAGACAAGGACTGGGGGTGACCAAAACTGAATGGTGGTCAAAGGCCAAAGGAAAAGCCAAAAGAGACATGATGATTCAGGAGATGAAAGAAGAAGAAGACCAACAAAGACTCCAAAAAAGCAGTCCAGCAGAGCCAGCAAGGGCAATGGACAACATGGGAGAATGCACTCCAAAGAAGTCTCACTTGGAATGACATTTGGCACATCCCCCCTCTCAGGATCAGCTTCATTCTCAGATCTGCATATGACCTTCTGCCTTCAAATGCAACCTGGTGAAGTGGGGGAAAAACAGACGATCCTTCATGCCCCCTTTGCCATGAAAAACAAACAGTGGAGCATGTCCTAAGCTCATGTAAAGTAGCCCTGGCTCAAGGAAGGTACACATGGAGGCACAACCAAGTGCTCAAAGAGATTGTACAAGTAGTCTGGGCTAGTACCAACACCACAAAAGGGAAAATCAGGACTCCAAAGCACCCGCAACATTCTTCACGGCAGGAGGCAGCGAATCATGGCCAAGAACAACAGTGCCACTCGGAACATGCAGGCAGAGTCTGCTGGACGGGGCAGATGACTGGGAGTGCACAGCAGACCTCCCAGAATGGAATAGTCACCCAGAGATTATCAGCAAGAGTGGCATGAGACCAGACATAGTATTACACTCTCAGTCAACCAAGCAGCTGATCATGATCGAGCTCACGGTGCCATATGAGAACGAATGGAGGCAGCTCAGATCTACAAGACTGAAAAGTATGCTGATCTGGCAAACAGCCTGAGGAGAGAAGGCTATCAGGTCAAAGTCCTCACTGCAGAAATTGGAGCTAGGGGGTTTGTGGGAACGTCTGCATACAGCCTCATGAAACAGCTCTCAGTTGCAGGGAGGGAAAAAACCAAAGCCCTGAAAGCAATGGCAGAAGCAGCAGAGAGTGTTCAAGTTGGATCTGGTCAAGGAGGAACAAAAGTGAACTTCATAAGGCTTAACTTTCCTACAAATATCAGGTGTCCCTGTGGCTCAGTGGTTAGTGCGCGAGTCATTAAGTGGAAATGAGCATGTCCAGAAGGGCATGGGTTCGAATCCCAGTCATGGCTCATCCCAAGATGGGAAAAAAAAAAAGGGGGGGCAGCAGAGGGACATCCGGAGTCATGAACCGGGTGTGGCCCAACCCCCCTAGAGTGTCAGGGCTGCCACGCTCTCCACGAGTTTCTTTCTACTACCATTGTTGCCATGGCTGAAACAGAATGGAACTGAACAAGTCCCCAGAGCAACCACCAATAATAATTACAAACCCAAAATTTATGGTAGATATGGTGTAAGGTACAGTAGTAGTTATGTGAAAAAATTTTTGACACACACACACACACACACACACACACATGTCGGTTAAGTGTGGAGAGTTAATATAAAGGCTAAGTTAATGAAGGTAAGGTAAGGTAACGTTGCTTATAGCCCAGACGACCGCAAAAGGCCATATCAGGGCTGTCACCACGTTAAAATCAACTCACAAAGCATTAAGAAATTATAATAAAGGCTTAGTCAATGAAGAAATGATACAATAAAGGCTGAGGTAATGAAGAAATGTTACACTTAAGGCGGCACTGGCGGCTATGCTGTGTACACGGTATTCCTGCAGCTTCCACTCACATCTTGACAGTCATCATTAACATTGTTTTTTTCTTTGTTCTGACATTTCTGACTCCACTGCATACTTGTATCTGCTGAGCTTATCTTTGGACACTATAATTAATTCATAACGATCTCTGGTACCATCGTCTCTTGCATTGGACGTCTAGCCAACTGACAGAATGAGATAAAAGACAGAATGGAGTTTTCCAAACAGTGGGAGATGTTTGAACTTGTTTGTAGAAAGATTTTCTTTTTTTTTTTTTTTTTTCCCTTTTTTTGTCATGAAAAGAAAAGAAAAAGAAAGAATGATTAGAATATCTAACAATCAGAAGATACATGTTATTTGTTTCACAGCAGTCATGTAATTTTCAGGGTATGTTCCCTTTATGAGCATTAGTTTGGCCTTCCACTGACAGCTGTATGTTGCATTAGCTTCACACACAGTTCTGTGCTCATCATGTATTCGCTAAATTTGGAAGTAGTTGCAGATACAATTTCTCTTCAGAATTTTTTTTTTTCTTTTTTTTAGTCTGCCACCTTTATATGCTCTGCTCATTGTCCGGGCCAGCAGGGGCATAATCTTTTAAACAACAAAGAAACTGACACTAGAGTTGTCAAAAACAGCTGAAAATGGATTATAACTACTGCACAAGAATTTCACAAGTCAATTTAAGAAACTAACTGCATTTTGCAGTATCTGAACAGCAAAATGTATTTGCTTTCTGTCTTTCAACCTTTGTCGATCGGAGCATGGATGTTTGGAAAGGATCGAGTGACCAGGTACCTTTCAAACATCTGCGCCTCATTGTGACTCCCCTTTTTATGTTCAGGTGGGTCAGCTCTGAACTATGTGCATGTTAGACCCCTCACTTGTGTGTTATTGGGGACACAGCTTGCGCTTGATTCACATGGGGACATGTGATGAATGGAGGTGCAGTGCACTTCATGTCCTGCAGTCCAAGACCTGAATGGAGCACCACAGCATCATCACTGCCACCCCCTGCTGTGGGTGTAGCTTCCCACTGTTCCCTCCCTTGTGGGGGATAGGTGTAGCTTCCCACAGTTCCCTCCCTTGTGGGGGATAGGTGTAGCTTCCCACTGTTCCCTCCCTTGTGGGGGATAGGTGTAGCTTCCACTGTTTCCCTCCCTTGTGGGGGATAGGTGTAGCTTCCCACTGTTCCCTCCCTTGTGGGAGATAGGTGTAGCTTCCCACTGTTCCCTCCCTTGTGGGAGATAGGTGTAGCTTCACATGGTTCCCTCCCTTGTGGGGATAGGTGTAGCTTCCCACAGTTCCCTCCCTTGTGGGGGATAGGTGTAGCTTCCCACAGTTCCCTCCCTTGTGGGGGATAGGTGTAGCTTCCCACAGTTCCCCTCCTTGTGGGGGATAGGTGTAGCTTCCCACTGTTCCCTCCCTTGTGGGGGATAGGTGTAGCTTCCCATTGTTCCCTCCCTTGTGGGGGAACTAAAATCAGTCAAGGACTTTCTTTCACTTCTTTTACAGCATTTTCCTCTGTCAAACTTCAAAATGAACTAATTGTCTCTCCTGTTTCACAGCTCAATGTGAGCTGGCTGCTCCCACTCTCAGGTGGAACTAGTAGCTGACAAGAAAACATTAAGACTCTGNGTGTAGCTTCCCACAGTTCCCTCCCTTGTGGGGGATAGGTGTAGCTTCCCACAGTTCCCTCCCTTGTGGGGGATAGGTGTAGCTTCCCACTGTTCCCTCCCTTGTGGGGGATAGGTGTAGCTGTTCCCTCCCATTGCTTCCCATTTCCCTCCCTTGTGGGGGAACTAAAATCAGTCAAGGACTTTTTCTTTCACTTCTTTTACAGCATTTCCTCTGTCAAACTTCAAAATGAACTAATTGTCTCTCCTGTTTCACAGCTCAATGTGAGCTGGCTGCTCCCACTCTCAGGTGGAACTAGTAGCTGACAAGAAAACATTAAGACTCTGCAGAAGAACGTTATTTCGTTACAAAATATGTCATGAAGCATTTTTCCTTTTCAAACTTTCTATGCAAGTTACAAAAAAAAGAAAGGAAAAAAAAAGAATGTGAGCATACGTTTATATGTACCTGCACATGCAAATTCTTTCTATAAATGCTGTCTATAATATACTAGCTGGGGTAAACAATAAAACAGAAGAATACACACACAAACATATGCATATGTGCGGACACATGCAAACACACACACATGCATGTGCACACATACACACAGAGAGAGACAGACAGACAGACAGAGAGAGAGAGAGAGAGAGAGAGAGAGAGAGGGGGAGAGAGAGAGACAGACAGACAGACTCACATTTGACCAGAACAGTCAGACTGCTGTGTGCCCTCAGGGGCAGACGACCATCATCACTGCGGTCAGGTTTGGTTGTCTCCACCTGGACCTGGTACAGCCCACTGTGAGTCTTGCTGACTGACACAATGTCAAGGTCAGGTCCAGTGACATGGCTGGCATTCCAGATGCAATCCTTTGGACTGGGGTTGCTGGCAACGTTACACTGCAGGTGAACTCGTTGACCTTCAACGACAGAGCAGGAGGTTGTGTCTGACGTCATAGTGCATTCATTGCCAGCTGCAGGACTTAAGGTGATGTCTGGTCCATCTGGGGGGAAAAACAACCATGTTCAAAGGAAAAATGTAAGAGGAAGCACACAACAAAAATAACATTGTGAACTATAACAATATTGGAAACTTCTAGAAAGGTCCCGTGTTTCAGTTGATATGTCAAATAAAAAGGAAGTGCACCTTTTCTTGCTACAAACCACCGTCCTGAGACTTACCTGAACAGATGCGTGGCTCTGAAATTCAGGGAATGGAAAAATCAAACAAAATCAAATGAAGCTGGGTTCTCTCTCTCTCTCTCTCTCTCTCTCTCTCTCACACACACACACACATGTGGTTCATCTGCCCAGTAAGCATACATAGTTTGCCAAGCTAACAGTGTTTAACAGACCTGTGGTTTTGCAGGTTGTGCTTCCATGCCAACACAAAGAAAACAGAAGCCATGAGAGTCAACAACCAGCAACAAGACCCACTACAACTACAACAGGAAGACATCATTGAAGTTGACAAGTTTGTCTACCTCGGCAGTGTGGTCAGCAAAGATGGAGGTACAGATGAGGATATCAAGAGGTGCATCAGTAAAGCCAGGCACACCTTTACTATGCTACGGCCTATCTGGAATTCCTCTGCCCTCTCACTCCACAAGATCAGAATCTTCAACTCAAATGTGAAATCTGTCCTTCTGTATGGTTCTGAAACGTGGCGAACAACAAAGACAAACACTCACAAACTCCAGACATTTCTCAACAGATGTCTGCGAAATATTGTGAACATCAGATGGCCAGATGTTATTGCCAACACAGAACTGTGGAACAAGACCAAGCAAGTTCCAATAGAATTAGAAATCAGAAAACAGAAGCAGGGATGGATTGGCACACTCTCTCAGAAACTCTCCATCCAACATCACAAGACAAGCCCTTGAATGGAACCCTCAGGGCAAGAGAAACGTGGGAAGACCAAGACAGACATGGCGAAGGAGTACCGATGCAGAAGTGAAGGCCGCCGGAATGACGTGGGTCGAGCTGAAGAGGATCTCCCGAAATCGTGTCCGCTGGAGGAGTGTGGTTGCGGCCCTATGTTCCCCCTGGGAATTCAGAGGACTAAGTCTAAGTCAAGCTTCCATGCCTAGAAAACAGGACAACTGACAGGCTTCCATGACAGCTCAGACCTACCAGGGCCAGACCGATCCTGGATCCTGGATCCACTCCAGTCTCCTTGATGTTGATCACCAATGAGGATCACGGTGCTCTTTCTCGCCACCATTTGAGCTGCACTTCATCAAAAAGATTCTTTTCGTCTGCGACTTTCCAACCACTGATGTTTTTTTTTTTTTTCATGATCAATCCTTGTTCTGTGGCTTCTGAAATTCCATCAAAGTCAACTTCAATGGGGGCTGTTTTGAAAACACTGGACCTGGCCCCCTCTCATCTGCACCTCTCAAGGATGTGGGATGTGTGCTTTAACTCATCTGTGACATACTATGACTGTACTTGTAGTAGTCGTTTAAGTATAACACTCGTATTTGCATTAACTGTAGGCACTTTTGGTGGCAACTGAGTTACTTCCCTTTTATGGTTAGTACTGTTTGGAAATTTGAAGTTTGAGAATGCAGTATTTGGTATGATTTTGAAATGAATATGGACCAAAAAAGCCTGATGTCGACAGAAGAAATTCTTCATCTGCTTGAACTCGACAGGCTGCCGACAAGGATTCTGATGAGTCTTTATCCCTTCAAGAAAGTGGCAGTAGTGGTGGACGTCATGCAGAAGACCATGTAGAACCTGCGTCAGTGTTGGATTTTACTTCAGTAGCCAGTACAAGTGGACAGACTGACCGTGGTGGGGCCAGGGCTATTGAAGTTTGTCTCGGACTCCAGATCGAGCAGTCAAGTTATAAACTACCACAGCTAAAATCAGCATCCATTTTTAATTCAGTACACCACATTTGGTAATGACTGCACTATATCTAGGGCTGCTAGACAGGTTTGTGTACAGCTACTGGTTTTCTTGAAGTGTCTTGAAGGCAGGCTCAGGCTGGCTGGAAGATCAGGCGGAGGCAGTGCTGGTCACAACTGCCTGGTTTGCTGCTGTTGAGGTTCTCTTCTTCTTCTTCCATAGAGCAACCACAATCAACATTCTGATTCTCATGTCGCTATATTGAAAGGGGCCCACCAGTCAGCATTCAATGTTTAAAAAAAAAAAAAAACTTCCCATTAGCACGGCCAGTCTTGCTGCCACCAAGACACCTCATCCAGTCCTGAATGGGCTCTCCTCTCACGAGATCCCTCCACAAACATAGCCAGTCTTGCTGCCACCATGACACACCACTCAGGCTTTTGCCTTTGGAAGTCCCCTCTCACAGGATCCACTCTTCATTTGAGATCTTGCTTTTTTCTTTTTTTTTTCTTTCCTTTTCCCCCTATTCCCTCCCTTCCCTTTCACCCTTTTTTTTCTACTAGAGATCTGCTCCGCCATTTCATCTCCACTGGGCCCCCTCAAGCTAATCGCCAGATTGACCCAGGTGAGCCAGGCAGAGCCCTTAGGACTGAATTTATGTATTTACCTCCCCTACCTTCCCCCACCCCTCCTCCCCACCCCTTCTCTGCTTATGAATCAAAATAGTTCCTGCTGGCGGACCCTAGCGAGGTTTGCTGCTGGTGAGGGTTCCCCATGTTCCTTTCCCATGCTACACAGGTCTTTCTTTGTGTGCTCTGCGCTTCAACTTGCAGGAGTGCTCACCCACTGAAAGGTCAAGGTTAGCCTGTATGCCTGGGAGAGATGTATGCCTGTGACGATCTTGGCAATGCTGATGGCAATGTTTATGTGTTGGTCACTGAGACAGGAGACTCCTGTGAACGTTTCTGTTGGTGATGGAAAGTCTGCTCAGCAGGAACAGAGACTTTGGACCTTTGTTGTTCAAAGCATGCAGAACATTATTGTTTCACTCCTGTTTGTTAACAGGCAATGTCACAAGTTCAAGTTGGAGTTTTGATCACTGATACTCTGCCTCTTTGCCCCCATGTTTTTACTCCATATTCTAACAAAGTCAAGCAGTTTTCCTGACACACTCAACTTATCTTGCAGGATACAAGGGTCCACATTTTGATTTCCTTTTCAAAAATCCCTCCCATCTGAGCTTCATTCCATTTCATCGTATAACACCTTTGTTTATGCACACAGAATTCCAGGCAATTCATTTTCAGGCCAGATATGGCCCATGAGATCCCTCAGTGCGGATATTTTACCCCATGCAGGGATTACAACAGAAATACAATGAAAAACTAATTAAAGTCAGTTATAAAAAGTAATTACTGCAAATCAGACAGGCAACAGGGACAAACAAATCACAAGACAAAACATGACACGTTTTGACCTCTTTGGTCTTTTTCAGGAAAAATAAACAACATTCAGGACAATGAAAACGAAGAACGGCCAATCACTTATCTTCTCGATCAACACCCGTCTTGCGTCAAATTCCAGAAGAGAAGTGATTATTCATTCTTCATTTTCATTGTCATGAGTGTTGTTTATCTTGCCTGAAGAAGACCTAAGAGGTCGAAATGCGTCACGTTTTGTCTTGTAGTTTTGTTTGTCCCTGCTGTCTGTCAGTTTTACTATAATTACTTTTTATGATTTGTTTCAATTTCCATCTTCAGTCACCTCACTTTGAAACTCATGATGCAAGCCAGTACCAGATAAAAAAAAAACATAACAAAACAAAAAAAAAAAACACTACAGTCATTGCACGAACTCACAAAATGGTTTATTCATATCAGCAGCTACCAACCACCCACAGTGACAGTGATTTTTTCTGTCAGGCCTCTGGCAAGAGATGTCACCATGGGAGTGACGTCATAAATGAAGTCCCGTAGAAAAGGCACTGTGACTGCCAACACATCAGCTGTCAGCTGTCCATGTATGAGAGTGAAAGGAAGTGTGTGGGAGGGAGGTGGGTGATAGGCCTCCCCCACCCCCTCCCCTGCCAATCAACATGGGGCTAAGGTCATGCCCAGCACTGATTAATAACACACCCATAAAAAGGCTGAGGAGAAGGCATGAAGGGGAACACCTCTCTGTGGGGAATGGGGGAGGCTATATTTAGCAATGAAGGGGAACACCTTTCTGTGGGGAGGGGAGAGGCTATATTTAGCAATGAAGGGGAACACCTTTCTGTGGGGAGGGGAGAGGCTATATTTAGCAATGAAGGGGAACACCTTTCTGTGGAGAGCGGGGGAGGCTATATTTAGCAATGAAGGGGAACACCTTTCTGTGGGGAGGGGAGAGGCTATATTTAGCAATGAAGGGGAACACCTTTCTGTGGGGAGGGGAGAGGCTATATTTAGCAATGAAGGGGAACACCTTTCTGTGGAGAGCGGGGGAGGCTATATTTAGCAATGAAGGGGAACACCTTTCTGTGGGGAGGGGAGAGGCTATATTTAGCAATGAAGGGGAACACCTTTCTGTGGGGAGCGGGGGAGGCTATATTTAGCAATGAAGGGGAACACCTTTCTGTGGGGAGCGGGGGAGGCTATATCAATTAAAGGGAACACCTTTCTGTGGAGAACAGGAGAGGCTATATTTAGCAATGCATGGGAACACCTTTCTGTGGGGAGCGGGACAGGCTATATTTAGCAATGAAGGGGAACACCACCTTTGTGTGGGGAATGGGAGAGGCTATATTTAGCAATGAAGGGGAACACCTTTCTGATGGGAGTGGGAGACGCTATGTTTAGCAATGAAGGGGAACACCTTTCTGTGGGGAGGGGAGAGGCTATATTTAGCAATGAAGGGGAACACCTTTCTGTGTGGAGCGGGACAGGCTATATTTAGCAATGAAGGGGGGAACACCTCTCTGTGGGGAGGGGAGAGGCTATATTTAGCAATGAAGGGGAACACCTCTCTGTGGGGAGGGGAGAGGCTATATTTAGCAATGAAGGGGAACACCTTTCTGTGGGGAGGGGAGAGGCTATATTTAGCAATGAAGGGGGAACACCTTTCTGTGGGGAGGGGAGAGGCTATATTTAGCAATGAAGGGGAACACCTTTCTGTGGGGAGCAGGAGAGGCTATATTTAGCAATGAAGGGGAACACCTTCCTGTGGGGAGCAGGAGAGGCTATATTTAGCAATGAAGGGGAACACCTCTCTGTGGGGAGCAGGAGAGGCTATATTTAGCAATGAAGGGGAACACATTTCTGTGGGGAGCAGGAGAGGCTATATTTAGCAATGAAGGGGAACACCTCTCTGTGGGAGCAGGAGAGGCTATATTTAGCAATGAAGGGGAACACATTTCTGTGGGGAGCAGGAGAGGCTATATTGAGCAATGAAGGGGAACACCTCTCTGTGGGGAGGGGAGAGGCTATATTTAGCAATGGAAGCAAGGCAAGTGCAGAAGGTAGTGACATGTTGTTAAGTCAACCAGAGTGACAGGAGAAATGAAAGCCATTGTCACTGGTGAAAAAGAAATCTTTTCTTTTTCAAATGCACGCTGAAAAAGCCCCCCACCCCATCCGCTCACACCCCCTTCCCCTTCACCTTTTTCTCTCGTTTTTAAAACAAAGAATTCATCACAAAAATCACAGTGCTTTTTTTCTTTCTTCCTCTCAAATAGACTGACTGGACCATGATCATGATTTGACTCAAACGCAGATCTTCTGTGTGAACAACACATATGGTTCTAAACAGAGGAATTCCTCTCTGAGAATTCCTTTTCTTTCTTTTTCTTTTTTTTTATTCTGATAACTGCTTCCACGTCAGCCAAAACAAACTTGCAGTTTCATAAGCAAGGCAGTAGCAGCCAATACTTTCACCAGGTGAAGCATTCTCTGTCAGTCCTACGACAGCTTTCCTTTCATCTTGTCAGCTTCATCCGGTGAACAGCAAAGCAAACAAAGGGACACACTAGACCAGTGGAACCACAGCAGCAGATAACTGAACTGTCAATGTCTCCATGGCAAAAAAGCGAAAACTGAGACAGCGGATGAAAACAGCCCATGCTGAAGAGGAAGGCTCAACAGCAAAGACAAGCAGCGGTTCATTAGCACTCAAGGTCACAGGCAGAATTTTGTGCCATAATGTCTGCTATTCCTGAATGCTTGCTAATGAAATATGGTCATCATCAGGGTTGTGAATGAAATCTACACCCTCAGGATGGTCACAAATCAGACAAATCAGAAATGGGAAGCTGAAGTGTCTATGTGAGAGCATTAAATGAATAACAAGAAAAAAAGATTTTTGACCACTTATCTTCTATGAACAGTACAAACTACCTTTGAGCATTACTCAAAAGATTTGAAAACAGAAAAAAAAGAAGAAAAAAAAACCATGAAATGAATGTTCTATATGCTGGAAGTGAAGGCAGCCTGGTGTATGTTGACCTCTGAAAACAAACAGACATATTGGTCAAATCTTTGCTAGCAAAGACATATGTCAGAGTCGTATTGAGGCAGCAAAATCTAAACGGGGTGATAGAGTTGAGAAGAGAAGGCCCACAAGACTTCTTTGGTTCAATGACTTAATCACACTCTCTGTGTGCCAATCGAAAAATGTGTTCCATGTTTTATCCTCTGAAATGAAGACATATCGGTCAATGTCTGCTAGTGAAGACATATGTCAGAGTTCTATCAAGGCAGCAAAGTCTAAAAGGGGTGATAGAGTTGAGAAGAGAAGCGCACGAGACTTCCTTGGTTCAATGAATTAATCACACTCTCTGTATGCCAATCAAATTCAAAATGTGTTCCCTTTGTTAACTTCTGAAAGGAAAAGACATACTGGTTACTCTTTGCTAGCGAAGACATATGTCTGAGTTCTATCAAGGCAGCAAAAGCTAAATGGGGTGATAGTGTTGAGCACAGAGGGCCCCTGAGACTTGTTTGGTTCAATGACTTAATCACACTGTGTTCTGATCAAGATGTGTTCCATCCATCTAGCCTGTGGGTTCAATCAGGGCTGACAGGTGTGTCCAAGGCTTATGGAGGTCAAAAGTCAGGTAACGTAAGTATGAAGAAACTTGTGAACACACACACAGCACATTATATATGGAATGAAGTATCTGTCAAATGTATTCTCTGTGTGTGTGTGTGTGTGTGTGTGTTACAACTTACAGTAGACTTGCAGAGTGAAGTCATCTCTGAGTTCTAATCCTTTATGCTGGGTGAACTCGTTGTTGGCCTGACACGTGACATCCCTTTGATTGTCTCCCCTGTCAACAGACAGCTGAAGGGGATTGGTGTTGACAGCTGGCCCTTCACTTGGCCACGTGATCCTTGCAGAGGGATATCCAGGGGAGGTCAGTGAACAGGTCAAGGTCACTCTTTCATCTTCCAGAGGGGGGTAGGACTGTCCGTCTGTCGGACTGATGACTGGTGAAGAAGGAGGGGCTGGAACAGTCAGCGGTCACATGGGTTCTTAGTGCTACTATAATCATAAAAATGGTGGTAATTATACTGATAGTGATGATGATAATGATGGTGATGATAGTGTAAATTATTATATGGATAATGGATGCTATCACAATCATGATGAATGCTGGTGATGAGAATGATGGTGATAATGATGGTGATGATGATGGTGATGGTGATGGTGATAGTGAAGATGGTGATGATAACGATGGTGATGATAGTGTAAATTATTACATGGATAATGGGTGCTATCACAATCATGATGAATGCTTGTGATGAGAAAGATGATGATGATGATGATGATGATGGATGGTGATGGTGATTGTGAGGATGGTGATGACAACGACGGTGATGATAATGCTGAGGAAAGATCTGGTATAGACTCACTGGTCACATGGATAATTACTGATTTTAACACCATGGTGAATGATGATGATGATGATGGGGATGGTGATATCGATGGTGAAGAAGAAAAGTCTTGGAACAGTGTCTATTCATACACACACACACATACACACACACACACACACACACACACACACACACACACACACACAGTCATGCATGTATGTGCACACATACAGAGGCACGTGTGCATACACACACACGCGCATGTACACACACATACACACATACAAGAGCACACACACAAGAGCACACCCCCACACATACACATAAGTGCACACACACACACACACATACACACACACACACACACACACACACACACACACACACACACACACACACACACACACACACACACACACACACACACACTGAAACATTCTCTTTGAATGACATTCTGTTGAAGGGCTACATGCAAGTTGTGCAGAAAGTCTCAGCACATGTCATTTATTGATCCACCGTCCAAAAGCAAAGGAATTATTTCTCACGCCTCAAATTTATTTTCCATCTGTTGAGTCCACTCCCTTGTCCTTCCCCTACATTCTGAATAACAACTCCCTCTTTTGGCTCATTTCTGTGTATTTTTCTTTAACAAAAAAATGTTTAAAGCACAGTGGAAAAATGACATTTTCAACCTTTCCAACACCTGTAGTAAACAAGTGAAATGTAATCCCTCTGTACTATGAGCTCTGTCATTGGATACGATGCCTTTACAGTAGACACACAAAAAGAAGAGGAATCACACACAAGGCATAACATTGCTTTCATTAACTCTCAACAAGATTCATGTATGGAGGCCATTTTCTGCAGAAATCAGTGTACATTAAGTTAAGCAAGTAAATATGTTTGTCAGTTTTGAACATGCTCTTTAGTTTCCCTGGAAAACACTGTATTCTTGGTTTCATCTTATTTTATCCTGCATTGGAAAAAAAAAGTATTTAAAATAACTTGTTCAAAGACTTCATCTATTTTTGTGCATTCGTCATAGTCAAACACAACCAGTTCTATAGTCAAGTTTCATTCTTGTACAGCTTTCATTCTTCCTTCATAACATTTCCAAGTCTCTATGAAAAAAAAATCACAGAATAAAACTACACTGCTGCAGACACTATTGTACCCTCTCTTTCTCAGATCTACAAACAGAGCTCAGGTCATTACGTGTGATTCCCACCTTTCTCAGCAAACTGTCACTAGGATATTATGACAAACCCTTCTTTGAAAACCATTATAATTTTACCTTTTTAATTTCTTTTTTCACTCTTTTATTAACATTGCTCCAGTCTATTACTGTTAATTGATTATTTTCTCCATTTACCAAATACACTTACACTAATTAAACATATATACTTTTTCTGGAAGGAAATCATAATTCGTCACAAAAGTTTAAAAACACTTACCACACAATCCAGTTAGCTGTTTACCTTTAACGCTTTTTTCTTCTTTTTTTTTTTTTTTGCTGTTTAGCTTTAGTTCCTGAATTGTGAGGCATTTTTAAAAAAGTGTTCCACCATGATTATGTCAGTAATTAAATTAAGTTCGCTAGTGCTATTTTCAGAAGATTACACACACACACACACACATACACACACACACACATGCACTTTATTCACATACATGTGTCACATTCTAGGCTGCCTCTGTGACATATTATCTCCCTTCTTTCATTCCTATCAGTCATCATGTTGTGTGCTGTCTGTGTTTACCTCAGTTGCTGTAGATCTCTATCAACTGTGTGTGGAAGCAGTGTCACTGTGGTCAGGAAAAGGCTGGTTGGTCATGCCCAATATTACTGTCATTTGCATAGGGGCACAGGCCCCCCTGCCTTCCATTTTTTTTTTCAGTGTTTTTGCAAGCAAGCAAAATTTACCCTGTCCTATTCATGAAGTGGTTTTGTTTGTATGTTTGGTTGTTTTTTTGTTTGTTTGTTTGTGTGGTTTTTTTTTTACAAGATGAGGCCATCTACTTGCTAGTGTTATCTCACACCCTGGGGAAGCAAGGAACTCGATCTTGTCGGGCTGACGCCTGGTCTATGGTCAGACTTATCCAGGCTGAAAAATTGTTCAAGGCTGTTTTTTTTTTCCAAGTGAAACAGGCCTTGGGATGGTTTGTTTTCAGTCGAAACTTCAAAGCTGTTCGATTGCTGCGTATGTTTAGTCAAGGTGGAGACTTTGATCTGCAGAGACGACTTTGATCTGTGGAGACTTTGATTTGTGGACACTATGATCTGCAAAGACTTTGATCTGCAGAGATTTTGATCTGCAGAAATTGTGATCTGCAGAGTTTGATCTGCAGAGACTTTGATCTGTGCAGACTTTAATCTGCAGAGACTTTGTGGAGACTGTGATCTGTCCTTGTGCTTGAAGCCAGGAGAGACTTGCCGTCTATTTGTAGCACAGTGTCTTCTTCGAGTGTTGTGCAAGGCAGTGTGAGGGGCCTTCAGTGACTGCATCACTGTGTATCTGTGTGAGACACTGGGGCACTTGTGGACCTGAATTCTGTTCCTGCTGCTTTTGTGGTGGACTGGGGGCAGTGAACTCTGTTCCTGCTGCTTCTGTGGTGGATTGGGGACAGTGAACTCTGTTCCTGCTGCTTCTGTGGTGGGACTGGGGGCAGTGAACTCTGTTTCTGTTGCTTCTGTGGTGGACTGGGGGGCAGTGTGAGGGGCCTTCAGTGACTGCATCACTGTGTATCTGTGTGAGACACTGGGGCACTTGTGGACCTGAACTCTGTTTCCTGCTGCTTCTGTGGTGGACTGGGGGCAGTGAACTCTGTTCCTGCTGCTTCTGTGGTGGACTGGGGGCAGTGAACTCTATTCCTGCTGCTTCTGTGGTGGACTGGGGGCAGTGAACTCTGTTCCTGCTGCTTCTGTGGTGGACTGGGGGCAGTGAACTCTGTTCCTGCTGCTTCTGTGGTGGACTGGGGGCTGTCAACTCTGTTCCTGCTGCTTCTGTGGTGGACTGGGGGCAGTGCGTGGTGTGGCGACGACAACTGTTGGCTGCCAGGTGGGGTTTGCCTGAAGACGTCTGCTGGGCTGCCATCATGGAGGTGACCGTAAGGAAATGATTTTCTTCTTTCAGTTCTTTTTCATGCGGAAATCATGGCTGGCAAATTTTTATTATGGCTTTGTTACTGCTGTAGTCGTTTGAATGACGATGATTGTTAAGTAGTGGATGTGTTAACAGTAATTGTACCAGCCCTCTTGTACTATGGGAACTATTATGTGTGTGTGTGTGTGTGTGTGTGTGTGTGTGTGTGTGTGTGTGTGTGTGATTAAGATTAGTAAAACTACAAGGTTTTGCAGAGATAGGATTTTTGTTGCAATTTAGGGTGATACAAGTTGGAATGGCAGTTATATGTGGCGTGTTTTAGATGGGCAAAGGGAAGCAATTTTGCCTGGTGGACTGCAACTCATGATAAACTACTCGTGTTGACATTTTGGAAGATGGTGGTAGTCATAAGTTCTACAATGACCTTTTGCTTCGTTTTTTTTTTTTTTTGTTGTTTTTGTTTGTTTGTTTCAGAAGGGCGGGGTCCAGGTGACAGAAGGGCGGGGTCCAGGTGACAGAAGGGCGGGGTCCAGGTGACAGAAGGGCGGGTCCAGGTAACAGAAGGGCGGGGTCCAGGTGACAGAAGGGCGTGGTCCAGGTAACAGAAGGGCGGGGTCCAGGTGACAGAAGGGCGGGGTCCAGGTGACAGAAGGGCGGGGTCCAGGTGACAGAAGGGCGGGGTCCAGGTGACAGAAGGGCGGGGTCCAGGTGACAGAAGGGCGGGGTCCAGGTAACAGAAGGGCGGGGTCCAGGTGACAGAAGGGCGTGGTCCAGGTAACAGAAGGGGCGGGGTCCAGGTGACAGAAGGGCGGGGTCCAGGTGACAGAAGGGCGGGGTTCAGGGGACAGAAGGGCGGGGTTCAGGGGACAGAAGGGCGGGGTCCAGGTGACAGGAGGGCGGGTCCAGGGGAGGTCTACAGATGTGTGGCCCTGTGTGTCAGCAGACCTTGCACCTTAGTGTCCCCTCCATCAGCTGCCGCCAGGGATCGATGTGACATGGTGACTGATTCTGGAGGGGGAGACTACCCGGTGTGACCCACGTCAGGGCAGGGAAGCGGCGAGTTCCAACAGCAAAGTGGATGAGCAAAGCAAAGCACAAGCCATCCACGCCTCTTTTTCACTACCACAAAGGACAGTGATGCCCCCCCCCCCCCCCCCCCCCCCCCCCCCCTCCCCTATTTATAAACTGTGTTAGTCACAAGTTTAACCCTGTCAGCATAGAAGGTCATGACGAACCTGTGACTTTTCACTCTTGTCCTGATTTGGTTTGGAGAACTGAAGTATTGTTTTTTTGTTTTTTCCATCTATTTAGTAGTAACAGTAGCAGTAGTAGTAGTAGATGCATATTACTATTAATCTTATTATTATTATTACTTTACTATCATCATTATTGTTGCTGTTATCATTACTATCATTACTACTGCTACTACTGTTATCATTATTATCATCATCATCATTATTATTATTATCATTGTTAAAATTATAATCATTATTATTGTGACAATGATGATGAAAGACAACAACAGCAACAAAGAAATATCTATAAAGTCTGTAAACTCCCAGCAGTGTTGGTATGTTTTCATTTGATTGAATCTCATTTCTCTTCACAGAGGTTTATGTCATTACAACTGCATTTAACCATTGCTCTAAATTACATGTAGAATTCCATTACTCCTGTCTGGGTAGACTCACATCACTCTTGTGCGCAGAGGATTTTTACTCCCCCTTGGGAACACTCACATCACTCTAAACTGCATGGTTCATAACATCCTAGGTGGAGAAGTTTGCCCATCTCATCGTACTGGTGAACTAGTAATGTTCCTTGTAACATTTGCAACATTGACACATTTGTTGTGAGAACTGGGTACATTTGACACATCTCACATCATTGTAATAGGTGGATGTCTATATAAAACTTCATCAAAGTAGTTTTCTTGAGTTACAAGCACATTCCGTATTCTCCAGAATGTTATCTGATATCACCTTTAACCCTCTTTGTATTTGTTTCGCCCATATCCAGCCGCTCTGGTTATCTCCCGTGGTGTTCGTTATGGCCGCAGGGGCCACGTTACTTTCCCTCACACACTGCGAGCTCGTTTTAAGTCAAGGCTGGCTAAAAATAATGGGCATCCCTGAGAGGGTCCGTGAAATCTTAGCAGTAGTATGGAGTGTGGGAAACGATTCATTCACAAAGACAAGGGTCATGAACTGACCGCATTCCGTTGCTGCAGACGGCATCGCCTTGTTTCTGAAAATGGCATCTGCTAGTGTTTCTACTGACGGTGATGTTTTGGATTATACGAAAGAGGAGTTGGATGATATATTACAAGTAGAGAGATATGAAAGAGAGGAGTTAAATGAAAGTGATGTAGATGTGGGAGAGGAGGAGGTGGGAGAAGAAGGGGAAGAAAGTGATGAAGATGATGATGTGCCTTTGTCTGCGTTTGTGACCACGTGGCGACCGGCGACTTCCGCACCCGTGGTTCAGCCTTTTGAGGAGGAGACTGGGCCAAATCATGATTTGCCAGACACAGCTACACCTCTGGAATATTTTTTTTTCTGTTCCTGCCGCAGTTGTTTTTTACTACAGCTGCTGACCAGACGAACCTGTACGCCAGGCAGCAGATGGCGCAAAGTGGGGACAACCTGACCCACTGTGGCAGGATATGACACCTGCCAAGATGCAGGCATATGTAGCTATACTGATCATGATGGGGATCAAATGTCTGCCAAGACTCTGGTGCTACTGGTTGACTGATCTTTGATTTAGCAAGCCATGGATCAGTGGGGTGATGTCAAAAACAAGGTTTCTCAAGTTGAACCAGTATTCTCACCTGAGAGACACACAGAACGCACCTGGCCACGACAGTCCTGACTACGACCCACTGTACAAGATCCGGACTTTCCTCGACTTGATTCTGCCCTTGTTCAAGTAAAATTTCAAGCCAGGCCGTGACCTGTCGATGAAGCCGTGATAGGATTTAAAGGGAGAGTATTTTTCAAACAATTCATGCCGGCTAAACCACCAAGTGGGGCTTAAAGGTATGGGAGATGTGTGACGCTGACACTGGCTACTGCATCAACTTCGACATCTACACAGGCAAACATAGCCGCACTAATACAAATCTACCCCTCGGACATGAAGTAGTGGACAAAATGGCATCAGAGTACTATGGGCAAAATCGACACCTGTGCTTTGACCGTTTTGTCACCTCTGTGCCACTCATGCGACACCTGTCACAACACGGGACATACGCCTGTGCCACAGTGATGTCCAACCGCAAAGGGCTTCCAGAGGAGGTGACCAAGGCTCACCTAAAACAACAAGGAGAGCTGATTCAAATGCAGAAGTGGCCCCTGATGGCGACAGCATATAAAGATAAACGCCCTATCTACTTCCTCAACACCCAACCAGCCACTAGGTAAGACAACCCCATGTCATCAAGGCCTACAACCACAACATGGGAGGGGTGGACAAGTCTGACCAGCACAGGGCTTACTACCCGGCTGGCCATCAGAATAAAAAGTGGTGGCATTACCTGTTCCATTTCCTTATCAACCTCATCATCGTGCAGGCCTACATCACCTGGCAAAGGTCACCCCATAATCCCACGCCCAAGAAGACCTATGACACCTGTGGTTCAGGGCTGACGTGGCAGAACAGCTCCGTGCTGGCTTTACCAGCAGCAAGAAAGGTGCTGGAAGACGGTCAAACGTGGCAGAGGCCCCGACTGCGAAGGAAACAATCGACCACCATAAACAGGTGAACACTGAAGGAAGAAAGCGCACCTGTTGTCAGTGTGTCAACGTGGGTTGCAAGACAGCCAAAGGCCGACAGCCGGAGACCTCCTTCAAGTGTTCCTTCTGTGACGTCCCTCTCTGCCAGCACGACTGTTTTTTCCACGACTACCATGCGGCAAACATGGCAGAAACCATGGATCAACAATAGTATTCACCATATTGGTGACATGTGACAGTGGTGACACTTACCTTCCCGCTGTGTGTGACCAGACACCACATCAGAGTGTAAATAATGGAGTTTACTTCTTTCTGTGACTGTGTATATTCCGATGTTAAAAATCGTTCAGTAGTGACAAACACACGTTTCAGGATGAAAAACAAAAACTGTAGAGTTACCTGGCCGCATGTTTGTGTATGTGACAATCATGTGACACTTTGTGACACGCCAAATTGGATTTACTGCACCAGGACTGCTGTTTACCAGTTGAGGTAGGCCACCCTTTGTTGATTTATACTAACAAATGCATGCAGACAATGTTATTGTCTGTCTGGTGTATCATGCAACATTGTCAACGTTTGATGTTCCATTGTTTTGTGACAAACTGGGGAGACGATGACACCAACATGGATCCCAAACTTGTGACATCTCTGCATTATGAAATATGATGTATTAGGATTTTACATACTAAATTTAACAGCGCTGCAGTGGAAACTTTATCCAGTACAGCCTTTCAAAGGCAGTAGGTGAGCTTTAGGTTAAATTTCTCTCAAAACAATACGAATACTAGGAGCAGTTTGGGGCTGGAAAATGCAAATGCAAGAGGGTTAAAGGAAAGATGTCAGCCTGAGAAAAACAAATCACTGACACTGACACATACTCACAGTGATAGATTTTCACACACACACACACACACTACAAACACCCACACACCCACAATACCGGTCCAATGACAATGCAAACTATGGACCAATATTGATTATATCCATTTGCTCCATATTGTAGAAAAGTAGTTGAACCTATCTTCTTGGTCAAAATAAAAGCACACAATGTCTGTCATTCCAAGCGGTCTATTTTTGGACAAAGACATTTAGTCATGATTTCATCTTCATTCCTTAATGCCATTTTTTTCATTTTCAGTGATGACTGGCTTCATAACATCATTAAAACCACCCCATGTTGTCGTATTTCTGCTCTTTGCTTCCGCTCGACTATCTCTCTTAGAAGATTTTTTAAACACTTTGCATTTGTGGTACAATATTGCACTGTTAATGAATTTTTCTTCACTACATTTTCATTGCTCACTTTTCAAGCTCAGTGATATCCTTCCATTATTTTTTCCATTCCTCTCCCTTTCCATTTTCCACTCTCTCCTGTTTCTGTTGTCCATCTCTCTCTCTCTCTGCCTCTGTCACTTGAACTGAATTAACTGTATTTGCAATGTTCATGCCACCTTGCTAATCCATACTAAGCATCACAGTAGACAGACAGAGGCCCAGGATCCATCAAGGTGTAATCACTTTTTCTGATCATCTGACCACAGTGGACAGCTCAGGTAGTGGTCACTCCCAATAATGAGGATAATGATGATGCCAATGATAATGATGATGATGGTGATGATGATGATAATGATGATGATGATGATGATGATGATGACAATGATGCAATGATTGTGATGATGGGTGGAGGTAGTGATGATTATATGATGAGAATGGTGATAAGATGATTGTGACAATGACAATAACAATGATAATGGCAATATTGAAAATGATCATACTTGCAATGCTAAAAAACCTGGCATTCACAAAGGTGTGGTGACTTTCTGCACATGACAATGATGAAGATGGTGATGATGATGATGATGATGATGATGATGATGATAATGATGGCGATGATGATAATGATAATGCTGATGTCGATAATTCTGATGATGACGATGATGATGATGATGATGATGATGATGGTGATGATGATAATGCTGATGTTGGTAATTCTGATGATGACAACGATGATGATGATGATGATGATGATGATGATAATGATGATGATCATACTCACAATACACAGTCAAAGTCCTGGAATCTGTCAAGGTATAGTAACTTGCTCTGGTCCAGTGACCACGGCACTCACACACCAGGCTGTTGTCAGAATCGCTCAGGGATGAGATCTTCAAACGGCTGGACTGTCCACTGGTTGGATTCTGCTCGTGTTGACCAGGACAGGTCAAGGACACAGAGTGCACCACAGGGTCACCTCCCTCGACAGTACAAGTCAAGGTCAAACTGTCACCTTGGTAGAGGATCTGGTTGTTGTCGTATCCACTGATCAGAGGGGCAGACTGTGGTGGACCTACACAGATGCAAAAAAAAACAAAAAAAAAACAAAAAGGCTTGAAATTCCCACGTATTTTTTACTTGTCCTGGGGACAGGCAGATAACCACCTGCCCCTCTCATCTCCCTCCACACACACATTTTACTTGCTCCCCCACCCCCCCCCCCCCCCCCCCCAAGTCCTCCTTAGTAAACAAACAGTTTCTAAAACAAATTATTGTTAGTGCAGTGACAAGTCAGCAGACATAATCCAGTGATGCCATGCTCTGTATACGTGTAATTGAGGCTTATTAGAGTGAAATGCATAACTCAGTTCATTCATTCATCAGGGTATTAACAGAATATAAAAACATTTTTCTATTGTGTGGTTAAGAGGGTATAAGAAGACAAACATAAAATGGTCATGTTTCCATCACTTCTGCATTTGTGGATGGAATAAAACTGTAAAATCTCTATCTTGCTTTCTGTCTCTTCTGTTTCTCTCTCCCTCTCTCCCTCTACCACACACACACACAAACACACACACACACACACACACACACACACACACACACACACACACAAACACGTTCCAGAATAAATCCACTTCATGCCCACATACATTTAACAATAACGGGAACAGATTAGATCTGTCGGCTGACCAAGCACAATGCGCACATGCTTCTGACATGGTCTATGCAAAGAACATGCCTTGCCCAAAGAAGATGGCATTTGTTAGGTTCCATTGTGAGAAAACCAGAGAAGGAGTGGAGGGGGGAGGGGGGGAGGGGGGAAGGAGAAGGTGACAAGGGGAGGGTAGAGTGATAAGGTTAAGGTATGAACGTGAAAGGGGAAGATGGAAACACGACTGGTCCACACAGAGGCTTACTTCTCAGCCGTCCTTTCACCGACACTAACAAAATTTGGTTGCCTGAGAGAAAAATGGAGAGAGAATTTCTGCTTGTCTGCCAGATGATTTAGTTGTCATGGACAGTTGGACTGGTGGGCATTTCAATTCCTGACATGTAAACATGCGTGCACACACACACACACACACACACACACACACACACACACACACACACACACAGAGTATTTGCAGGTGAAAGAATGGGATTACTCCAAAGAAGTTCTTTTTCTGTTAGGATAATATGAAATGGTTTATGCTTTCACTGTTTCCATTTTGATGTCTCTGCAATCCTTCTTTTCACCTGAGGTATACAGACATGTTACTAGACTTGCTGTACATGTACAACATAAAACTTTCCCACAAAATTTGTGTTGTTATGGCACTACAAGAATTTTTTTTTTGTCTACCCTCAAAAACAAACAAAAAAATCCTAGTCTAGATGCCCCTCTTTCCATTCATCTCATTCAGTGGTGTTCAACTGATTGATCTGCTATAATCAATGAGATCAACACAAAGGAGAGCTTCACAAAACCATTTCCGAACTGTTTTGTCAGTTCCCATGGACATCTTAATATTCAATACATCTTTCATATTGAGGGGGTGGGGGGTTGGGTGGGTGGGACATCTTCCCTGTCCCCCCCCCCCCCCCCCCCCCCCCCCCCCCCCCCCCCCCCCCCCCCACTCTTCCATCTGGCTGAAACTGTGATCTAGTGATCAAAATTAATTTTACATTTCACGCTTCTCGGAATTACTTTGATATGATCAGTACAAGTATAAACCTTACACTTTTAACAATGATCAGATCATTTCGTAGAACAGCTTTCTTGAAGGAAGGTCAAAAGAGCTGCAGGGAAGGTAACTCTTAGTGGTGGTGACATGGGAGATTGACCTTCAGCCCCTCAGCTGATCATCATGATGTTGGTTTTACGGCCACAATACCGCTTGTGTGCATTTCAGCCGATGATCCAGATCTATATCTGTCTGTTTGTACTTTCTAACCTGGAAAGACAGAAAGCCTTGTCTTTGTGAATACACAGTGTTTTGACAAACATCACCAAACCATTGTCCTGGGTGTCTGCTGTTGTCCTTGTTGTTTTGTTCAGTTCTTTGTGAACTATATACTTGTTAATAATATTCATTGAACAGGAAAGGTCTTTTTTTTTTTTTCAATTTTCAAATTTCATTTTCTCCAGAAAGGACCATCAGTACATGCACTTAATTCTGGAGACTTTGAGCTGCTACTCAGCCTGAGACTTTGAGCTGCTACTCAGCCTGAGACTTTGTGCTGCTACTCAGCCTGAGACTTTGTGCTGCTACTCAGCCTGAGAGACTTTGAGCTGTTACTCAGCCTGGACAGACATCTGTTTTGATCCAGGTGTACATTTGTGCTGGGCTGTTATCTTCGGTTGACCTCAACATCATCAGAATAAGGTCAAGTTCAATCTGGTGCTGTCGTGACTGCCGCTGACTATCAGTCTATTCGTACAATTTGTGCATTCATGAGCAACTGTGTTTACAGAAATCTAAGGCTGTGTCAATCGTTGTGACTTTGTCCCCAGTGATTGTGGGGTGTCATTAAGGTCATAATCTATGAACAATGTGACGTAACTGTGAAAAACCCCAAGAGCCCGTAGAGTGACTAATACATTTTCCACGTTGTTCATTCACACACAGAATTCAACAAGCACTTGGAAAGATGGCTAGGTAACTCTCTTTTTCAGTATCAGTATCTTAGTTGTCAGGAATGACAATTATCGCATCATGAGCACACAAACAAGTGAACAAGCCATTTTCATTCAGTAATGTGCTGTGTTGTCTTCCATCCGTGTCCTTGCCACTCGTTGATAAAGTTGTAGTTTAAAAAAGGCTGGTTCAGTTTTATGTATAAACCTCCCCTGTGTCTGGGTATAGTCGAGAGTTTACAGTTTACACATATCGTCCTTCTTGTCCCATTGATGTTTACCCCCCATATTAATTACAGCCAACTTGAAACAACAAACAAATGAGTGCGTGCATGCACACACACACACACACACACACACACGCACGCACGCACACGCACGCGCGCGCGTGCACGCACGCGCGCACACACACACACACACACACACACACACACACACACACACACACACACACACACACTCACAACCACAAACAGACTGACACACAGACACACACATATTATACATACACTTCAGATCCAAAGTCATGCTGCCCTGTTGTTCCTTGTTGTTATTGTGGACATTGGTGACGGTGCACGTGATCTTTTTGTTGTCGTCACCATTGTCCCCAGCTCCAGGTGGACGTGGCTTAAAGCTGCACGCGCTCTGCTGTGTGACGTCACAGGGGATGTTCCACTGGTAGGTGAGATCTGCAGAAGGGTTGAACACAGTGGCCTGGCAGGTCAGGGTCAAAGTGTGTGACCCCGTGGTGTCGGTGTAGAAAGGGTTGTCACCCTGAATGCTGACAGTGTCAGGTCCCCCTGCACAATCAGAACTGTTTTTATTTCACTAATGTTAACTAAATGAAAATAAAGTAATTTTAAAAAGGCCTTTTTTGTAACATGAAAGAGAGTAGAATTCAGGATGACAAAAAAAAGGAAGAAAGATTGTGCTACAGTTAGTACTGTCATAAGTAAGTAATGATCCTTTACATGTGAAATCTCTGCTGACTCTAAAATAATGATGGAATATTGCGCATGATGTGTGTGCATGATGTGTGTGTGTGTGTGTGTGTGTGTGTGTGTGTGTAGGACATAGGGGGAAGGAAGGGGAAGGTAAAGGGTAGGGAAGCGATACGAATGTGTCTGTATATGTATGGAAGAATCTGGGAAGTAGGTAGATGCACCCTAGAGTATGTGTTCATACTAGAAGAGGACTAGGTTTCATCAGCAGTGTATGGCATAAAACATTAAAAAAAAGAACAAAAAATAACCTGTAAATCATCAAAGATAAATATCCACTGGACTGTGTGAAAAACATTGGCAAACTGAGTGCAAAGAAGAATTGAGGTGGATCCACAAGACTTTAAAAACAATTCCATTTCTCTTTGACAATAGATTGATGAAAGACCAAAACTGGTGTTTCTTCATATAAGCATCATCCCTTTACAGAATTTGTTTGAAGAGAATTTATGCACATTCTATGCATTTGACTTCTATTTGCTCTCAAAACAGCAAAGTAATTGTTTCATGAACTTTCAGATTAATTCTACCATTAACCTTAACACAATTGTGAGTTCATTGAATTTATGAGCTCCTGAACAAGTTTTTGAAACAATTATTTGAGTTCTATTTGTAACAGTATAAGCCTAAAAGAAAATGATGTGGAACTGAATCTTTCATAATTTAGGCTGCCTTTCTTGCAGCAGCCTGATCTGTCCTATCATTTGCTGAAATCCCATAATAAGGAAACGCCCAACAAATCAATTTGTAGTACCTTTCAGGATAAAAGGTTACCTCTCATACTGATTTTACCGCTGGTAGTGCAGCAATAAGTTTCCCTGCTTTAGTGCTGTGATGAAATACATTGTTGTATATGGGATGAAGCGCGACAAAGCATGAACATTTGTTTGAGAAACTGAAAGGATCTAGTACACACACACACACACACACACACACACACACACACACACACACACACACACACACACACTCTCTCTCTCTCTCTCTCTCACCCTGTGTGTACAGTGTGCAGCATATGTGTGCACCGTTCACAAGGTAACAAAAAAAAGGATTTTTCCGTGTAAGTGTGTATTATTTGAATTTGTGTATGAAGTGGTGTTTAAAACAGTAATCATTATTTCAATGTCAGCCTAATCCTCCTTTGTCAATACAATCATCTTATTAGCGCTTTACCTATTGATAAGTGAGCTAGCTTGGACCTGGTCTGATTATCAAATTATTTGCCATATAACATTAACCTAGTCCTTTGTTCATAAAGCAAAGCATTTTTGTTACAGCCCTTAATTTTCTGTTATCCCTAAACTGTTTTTTATTTGGTTTCCCTTTTCAGATAAAGCTGAAGCGCCTGAACACAACTTATAAGGTTGGCACACCCACACTGCAACTTTATCACCATTGATAAAAGCTGGATGGAAATCTTGTCTGTGTAAGCGAAACAAAAAAGGGAAAACAAAGGGGGGGGGGGGGGGGGGGGGGGGGGGGGGCAGTGACGGTGGTGAGGGTTAAACAACATCTGTTTCTGTTCGTGTAGAAGCCGAGCTCAAAAACAACGTTCACAACATTTCCGTCTGCATTTATGTCCCTTTGGTGAATACTGTATCCCAGTACATGCAGGGGAGGAACCGGAGGGAGACAGAGCTGTCCCTATGAAAGGCGATGTCCCTGGGATCGCCACTGAGGGCATGGATCTCACTACATCAGCAAGCAGAGGCGAGAAAGAGGGGAGAAAGGTGGTTTTGAAAGAGAGGAGGTCAAAGGGGATGGAAGCTAAAGGCTCAAACGGAGGCTTCCTGAGTACGTCGAGGACGATGAAGAGATCCCAGAGTGGGGACGCGTCTAGGGGATTGTGCCTCGCCTAAGGCCGTGCCCTTGAGATCTCCCTGAGCAGGAAGTCGCTGGCCAAGGAGGGCCCCCCAAGTTGACGAATGGTGGTACAGATGGCAGACCTGTAGCCGCGGATAGAGCTAGCCGAGAGTTTTTTGACAGAGGAAAGCTGAGATAGGAAATGCCCATTGAATATTGGATGGGTGTTCATGTGTGGGACAGAGTTATCCGAGCACCAGTGTGATCCCATTCTGCCAGCATTTTAAATGGGATAGATGCAGCAGAGGGGGGGCCGAGTTTGGGAACAACAAGCAGTCAGATAGGGAGACGGCAAGTTCTCTGGCCGCGGGGTTGTTCTTATCAAAGAGGGAGGGATTGCGGGGCTTTCGGGGGGGGTCCTGGGGAAGGTGCCTACAGGGGCTGTCCCCGGAGCGGAAAGTGATTCCTTCCCTGGAGGAGGGATGACCTGTGCACCCTGGGACAAAGTTGACGGGACGCTCCCATACGGAAGTTAGAATTCGAGGAGTGACAAGTTGGGGGGTGCATGCTTTGGTGGGTCAGTCGGAGCAAAGCGTGACATGGAAAAGAGTTGGTCCGAAGGGAGGTGGGGCGCCATTGTTCAATGGCTTCTAAGTCACTAGAAGGTGAGAAGAATTGCTCTTCCACACCGTCCTCAAAGGTGGGAATGGAGTCATCCTGGAGGGCTGAGGTGAATCAACCGGAGGAGGCAACGACTGGGGTGCGTAAGAGTCCCGCCCTAGCCGAGAGGTCGACGGGAGAAGTGAGGGCGGGTCTGTGGTAGCTCCATGATCGGTGACAGACAAGCGCGGGGAATGTCCGTCGGGCCGATCGGTCAGCACCCTGTGAGGGAGGCGGACCAAGGTCAAACCAGCCAGAGGAAGCTGGATGCCACAGATGACCAGAGAGCTGATGAGCGTCCGCATCAAGCCACTGGTCCCTCAGAGGGGCATAGAGCCACCGGTCCCCACGGAGAAAATTGGGCTGTGGCGGCCCTGGGGGCGGAATTTCCGTGGGGGCCCAGGTAACCTGAAGCACCATGTGTGTGTGTGTGTGTGTGTGTGTGTGTGTGTGTGTGTGTGTGTGTGTGTGTGTGGGGGAAGCCTATGGGCCTGCCATGCGCCCCCCCCCCCACCCAGAGAGTGCACTGCCGCATGCACATCCTGAGTATGGTCCATGCGGGAACTGTGGTCTACAGAGAGAGAGTAGTCCCAAGGCTGCCTAGGGGGAGCAGTGGAGTAAGTGCCAGCGAACCCCTTTCATGTCAGTAACCAAAGTGGTGGGGGGATCGAAGATCACCATGGACATTGCCCAAGTGGGAAACGGAATAAGTCCAATCCCCAACGTCCTGTGCCCCTACGGGATACTCGCCAGTCGATCAGGGCAAATCGATCGACATGGGTCCGACTCAAACAGGTCCAGATGTGTCGGGGTCTGTGCGCCAGACCCAGGGTTTTGCCCAGTTTGGTCCTGCCAGGGAGAGGGCTCCACCCTGCCACTGGAAAAATGGCGCTCCGAGTACACAAGTGGTGGCTGCACCCGTGTACTGTAAAGGGGAGTGCCATGAGACTGAGTGCTATCAGTGGGGGAAGGATGATAGCCTGAGTCTCGTGTGAGCAAGCGACATGTGCCGATCCCGAGGCGGGCATATCACTCACGCCGGTCACGAAGTCAGAGTGTGGAAAATTCTGCAGGTACTGCTGGCCGCATGACTCAGCATGATAGCGAGAGAAGGGAGGGTGGCCAAGTGCCGAGTCATTTGCGCCGGCCACCCTCTCCTGTGTTTGTCTCCATAAATGGTTGTGAAAGTAGGGGGCAAGCCGGACTGATGCTGCAAAGACGGCAAACAGGGGGGAGAGCGTTGGAGTGAGTGGGAATGAGAGCACGAGCGGGAAGGGGAAGGAGAGCAAGGTACGGGCGAAAAATGTGTGCGTTTACACGGCGCCTTCCCCTTGTCTTTCTGGTTATATTTTATTTTGTTTTTGTCTGTATCCTTGCACAAGCAATCTGCTAAAAACAGAAGATAGGCGAGTCAGAGCAAGAAAACCTGTCCTTTCGTGGTGGAAGGCCATAGCTGAATGAGGAACAGCACCGGTTTTCTGTCTAAGATGGAAATAGGGCGGGCGTCTTATTACTGCGTTAGCGTTAGCCACACAAAAATATTCGGCCTTCAGAGCTAACTAACTGCCGCAAAATGCTATTGTCTGACATGATAGAGTATATGACGCCAAACCTTATTTCCCACGAAGCCCTGCTACATGCATGATGGAATCACATGTCATGTGAATGGATCGATCCTTATTTCCCACAAAGCCCTGCTACCTGAAGATGGAATCCCATGTCATGTGAATGGATCGATCCTTATTTCCCAAGAAGCCCTGGTATCTGCATGATGGAATCACATACCATGTGAATGAATCGATCCTTATTTTTCCCAAGAAGCCATGGTGCCTGCATGATGGAATCACATACCATGTGAATGAATCGATCCTTATTTCCCAAGAAGCCCTGGTACCAGCATGATGGAATCACATGTCATGTGGAATCAATAAATCAGCTCCAATGAACTCCACTACATCTACATGAAGTAAGACTTCCAGTGAAATCAATAAATCAGCTACAGGAATGATAAAGTAAGACATCACGCAAAATTAATAAGCCAGCTCCAAGAAACCCTGCTATGTCGATGATAGAGTCACGCATAAGTTATAATCAATAATTCAAGTCCAGTGAACCTCACTAAATGAATGATGGAGAAACCCATCAAGTGAAATCAATAAATCAACTACACAAATAATGTGGTCACACTTCAAGTATAATCAATAAATCAACTGCAATAACCCCACTAAATGAACGATGAAGTAACATAGCAAGTGAAATAATAAACCAGCTCCGAGAAAAACCCAGTTGTGTGAATGATAAAGTCACACATCAAGTATTATCAATAAATCAACTTCCAGGAAACCCTGATACATGAATTATGAAGTCACACATCAACTGCAGTCAATAAATCAACTCAAAGGAACCTTGTTACATGAATTATGAAGTCACACATCAACTGCAGTCAATAAATCAACTCATAGGAACCTTGCTACATGAATTATGAAGTAATATGCCAGTAAAATCAATCAATCCTGACCCAAAAGGAATTCTCAACATGATTGATAAAATCACCTGTCCAGTAAAATCAATCCTGACCTAAGAGGAGTTCTCAACATGACTGATAAAATCACCTGTCCAGTGAAATCAATCAATCCTGACCTAAGAGGAGTTCTCAACATGACTGATAAAATCACCTGTCCAGTGAAATCAATCAATCCTGACCCTAAGAGGAGTTCTCAACATGACTGATAAAATCACCTGTCCAGTGAAACCAATCAATCCTGACCTAAGAGGAGTTCTCAACATGATTGATGAAATCACCTGTCCAGTGAAATCAATCAATCCTGACCCAAGAGGAATTCTCAACATGATTGATAAAATCACTTGTCCAGTGAAATCAATCAATCATGATCCAAGAGGAATTCTCAACATGATTGATGAAATCGCCTGTCAGTGAAATCAATCAATCATGATCCAAGAGGAATTCTCAACATGATTGATGAAATCACCTGTCCATTGAAATCAAAGCTTCCTCACTTCAAAGAGGCCCTGCTTCATAAGTGATGGAATCACCTGTCAAAAAAAAAATCAATTCATTGTCATCTTCAACAGATATGCTATATGAATGATGAAGTCACCTGTCCAGGGATATTAATCCTTGTTTATCTCTGACAGGCCCTCCTACAGGAATGATGAAGTCACCTGTCCAGTGAAAGCAATCCGTTCTATTCTGAAAGAGGCCCTGCTACATGAATGATGAAGTCACCTGTCCAGTGAAATCAACCCATTCTATTCAAAAAGAGGCCCTGCTACATGAATGATGAAGTCACCTGTCCTGTGAAATTAATCCATTCTCACCAGAGAGGCCCTGCTACATGAATGATGAAGTCACCTGTCCTGTGAAATTAATCCATTCTCACCAGAAAGAGCCCCTGCTACATGAATGATGAAGTCACCTGTCCCGGTGAAATCAATCTATCCTCGCTTCAAAGAGGCCCTGTTTCACAAATGATGAACTCCAACATAAAACCAAAAGCAGCTCTCCCAGACTGTGAAATCTGCTTGTGGGGAAATGCTAATCCACCTTAAAAAAAAAAAGAAAAAGAAAAGAAAAAAAAAAAGAAATCCCTGCACAAGCAGCCAACAGTAAGGGGAAACACTATTTTGAATGAATAGCATGATACTAAATATCTGGAAGGTAATTTTGAAGGGACACATCAAATATGAAACAGTGCCAAGTCTCTTCTGGTGAGTTGTGTCTACCTTTACCTGGTATTAACTGCCTCTTGTGTACTGCTGATGCTGACATTGTGACAAGAAACCTGGGATGTGTCAATGCATAACGAGCCACAATGAGTGATATGTTATTATTATTATTATGAATACTTATATGGCGCCTACCCTCGGCTAGAGATCAAGCTCTAAGCGCTTTACAATCCACACTCGTTTACACAACGGGCTGCCTATCTGGGTAGTGCCAACTGAAGAGCTGCCAGCTGGTGCTTCATTCAGTCGTTTCCTGTGTCATCCAGTCAATATCATTCATGCAATTTCCTTACTTTTTACATTCTTTCCATTTCTCACGCAGGGTGCATGCTATGTGTAACGTGTCATCCATACAAACGGCCAAACTAGCCTTCTCTTCCGAAAGTTGGTGATGGGATTTTACGTGTGTGCAAGATGTTATGCATGCATTCACACACGGAACCTCAGTGTATAATCTCATTCGAAGGACTATGTATGTGAATGATGCTGCTGTGTGTGCAAGAAATATGGGACAGCAAAACAAAAACTAAAAAACCTTAACCAAATGTCAGTTTTCTTTTGGTCTTTTTTTTTTTCTAAACAAATCTTAAATCAATGTCAGCGAACCGCCCAGAGAAACGTGGGTGGTTCGCTGACATTGATTTAAGATTTGTTTAGATTTCTGCCTGCAGTCGTTTCACTTTGCAACTAGATCTTTTTTTTTCTGTTTTCGTGCCACCCTCAGTAGCACTGCACCCCCTGCTCATTTCATCCTCCCCCCCCCCCCATCCACAGCCAAAGCCAGGCCCAAGCTGCTGCAGCTTCAGCACTGACAATCCGCAGGGAGCAGTTAATGTTGAACCATCAAGAGGCAACCCACTGGAGGGAGACACTGCACTGCTGCTGTGTCACTTCAGGGGTATTCAGTGCTGCCTGTTCTGATCTAGCCTATGCGGGACACCACCTACTATGCCCCCTACTGATGACAATAATTGATTAATTGCAGAGCCTGCATGAGTGAGCTCTCCCTCTGGAGGGCGCTGCCACATCCGTTTAATGACAGCCCCCATGAATTTGCTGATGCCGGTGACCCCAACAGAATCAAACCAAAACCACAGAGGAGGAAAGGACATCGAAACTGAGGTCACTATGAGAGCAGGGCATGAAAGGCCACAGAATTTGAGACCTTTTTTTTTTAATGCTTATCAATGAGAATGAGGGTGATGGAAAGTAAAGTTATGGATTCCATTCTGGTCTGAGACTGTATGTCAGGGCTCACTTTCATAATATATCCTGGCATCAACCAGGCCCGAGAGTGACAGTTACCTGCAGTGTTGGTCAGGAACATTGAGCAACACTCTCAGACACGCATCCATTAAGTGGATGAACCCCAACTGTGTGATCCCCGTCTTCTTCACTGACCCTGAAGCAAACTCAACTCTGGGTAGGAGCTGGTCGAGGCAGAAAAATCCCACATGGCGCTGATGGGAATCGAACCCATGACCTCCCAGCCAGGAGTCTACAATGCTTACTACTTTGCTAAAGTGGTTGATCAAATATCATAACTTAATAACACTACCAGAAAACTTCAAACTCTTTCTTTTTCTCACTTTCCTCTGTTAAGGGGGCCTAGCGACCCTAACTGACAGTCACTTGTGCCAAGCAAAACGGTCTTCTTCAGAATCCAGTATGTTCTAAGATACATGGCAACCACCGTCCTCAGGTTTCAACTCCATCATAGTGTCCCACCAGCCGGCTGACTAGGGGGACATTATGTTTATGACAACTTATATCACATCTCACTTTGTTTGTACTCTTCATGTCATTCAACTTGAATCAGGTTTTTTTCCCCTTTTTTTTCCTTTTTTTTTTTTTTTGCTGTCTCATCTCAACCCTCTTCCATCTCATCCACTCTGCTCCTCCACTACCCCCCTCATTACACCCCTCCCCCTGTCCCGCACCCCCTTTCCCACCTTTTGTGCGTGACTACTCATCCAGTTCTTCCATGCTAACCTCCAACTATTCAAGGTGTTAATAGTACAGAACTGTGTGTGCGCGTGCTTGCTGTTGTGTGCGTTGTTGTGAGACAGTGCGTGTGAGATCATGTGCATGTGTGTGTGTGTGTGTGTGTGTGTGTGTGTGTGTATGTGTGTGTGCGCGTACGCTGGGTGCATCATTATGCACTCTTGTTTGTAGGTGCATTGCACTCATTGTAATATTCATCTTCTTCTTGGTTTCACCTAAGTTTTCTTTAATCTTTTCTGTATTTGTAAGCGCTTAGGGCTTATGTAAGATTAAGCGTCATAAAGAATCATCATTATCATTACAGCCAACTCACGGGGTGATACTAAGGCCTTTGACCCCCCCCCCCCCCCACCTTGAACCACTCCCTCACTCCCCTCCACACTACCCCCATCAGCAGACACCCTGCAGTGCTTCCAGAGGCAGAGAATACAGAGCACAGCATTCTTCTGTGGAGGTCAGTAACGACGATGGAGCTGATGCTGTGAAGTTCCAGTCTGGTCTGAGACTACATGAAGGGCTGTGCTCTGTGTGCCTCCATTCATCAAATGACCTGGCCTCAACCACGCTGGAGAGAGACAGCCATGTGCAGTGTCAGACAGTGTGACCACCAACAGACAGTCAGCTGTGTGCAGTGTGAGACAGTGTGACCACCAACAGAGAGACAGCCATGTGCAGTGTCAGACAGTGTGACCACCAACAGACAGTCAGCTGTGTGCAGTGTCAGACAGTGTGACCACCAACAGACAGTCAGCTGTGTGCTTCAAGCTTTCCCACTGGAACCTCCAGCTCACTGAACTCAGGACTGAAACTTCTGGGGCTAAACAACTCCACACACACGGGAATCGAACCCTCAACCTCCCAGCCGGCGATGCTAATCACTACACAACACATGCTTTTTTTTTTTTTCCCCTTCTGCTTTGACTTCTTTCTGTCTCTGCTGTCTAAGTGGTGCGTGTTATTGCCCCTGTACTTTTAGTTCCACCCTGCAGTCATCAATTCATTCACTCCCATTGCTTCCTTCATTGTCACTCCACGCTGCTGACACTGTCAACACACTGTGCAAACTGTGCAAACACAGTGACCGATACCCAAACTACTTACATGCGACTTGCAGTGTGAAGTTTGATCCTGTGATGTCATAGATCCAGTCGACCTCACACCGCAGTTTATTACCGTGATGATTTCTGTCCACTGTCTGCCTCACTGTCAGAGTGCCGGCACCATACTGGCCATCCTCAATGGCCGTAGTGCCAGTGGTACTTTCCATGAACCATCGCAGTCGTCGTCCCGCTGGCTGACCCACGTTGGCGTTACATGTACATGTCACTTCTTCGTTCTCCGCCACATAGCCAGTGCTGGGGTTACAGTTACTGCTGGAGATGGCTGGGGTCTCTGAAACACACAGGAATCCCGTGAGATATCACACACACCTACACACACACACACACACACACAAATGCATGCACACACACACACAGACACACAAATGCATGCACACATGCATGCACACACAACTAACACATGCATGCACACATGCACAGATGCACATGCATGCATGCGAATGCACACACACAGACACACACATGCATGCACACATGCATGCACACACAAACTCACACATGCATGCACACATGCACAGATGCAGATGCATGCATGCGAGTGCACACACACAGACACACACATGCATGCACACACAACTCACACATGCATGCACACATGCACAGATGCACATGCATGCATGCGAGTGCACACACACAGACACACACATGCATGCACACACAACTCACACATGCATGCACACATGCACAGATGCATATGCATGCATGCGAGTGCACACACACAACTCACACATGCATGCACACATGCACAGATGCACATGCATGCATGCGAGTGCACACACACAGACACACACACACACAAATGCATGCACACACAACTCACACATGCATGCACACATGCACAGATGCACATGCATGCGAGTGCACACACACACAGACACAGAGGGAAAGAAAGAGGTGGGAGGGAGGCAAAGAAGGAGAGGAGAGAGAGCAGGGGGGGGGGGGGGGTTGTTAAATGAAATGATCTTTTAGTATGTAGCCCATATCCCGAAATCAAGGAGTGTGTGACTTTGTAAACATCTTTAAAGTAAAAACTCATAATGTTGATCCTGAGAAATTTTCTAGTTGAACATGCTAAAAAAGACATCAACATTTTCTCTAACCTTATAACCTGTAAACAGTAAAAAAGTGGGGTAGTCTTTGCTCCATAAGGAAACCTAACACAGAGTAACTTTTATTCAAGACTGGCACAGCCTTTTAAACTTGAATAAAGTCAGACAAATACAAAAGACAAACAATCTAATAGTGGGGGAAAACAAGCGCAGGCCACAACTAAATTGTCTTCATAGTAATGACTTGGCAAAACTTTGAACTTAAGGGGGGGGGGGGGGGGGGGGGGGGGGGGGGGGCGGCAGGAGGTTGAAGATGTAAAAGCTGGGAACATGAAATTAAGAAAATATGAAAACTCTTCACTGGCTGCATAAGGGAACCATCGCAATCCTTTTAAAGGCAGATATATTTGTATTGCCTGCTCCGACCTGATAAAAAAAAGAATTCCAACTTGGTGGTTAAACGACACAAACACTGAATCTCAGCTTGCCAAATTTATTGAAATGCCGACAAGAAGCACTTCACTCTGCTGATCTTGCAAGCAATGATATGTTTTGTTTCCATCCCTCTGTGAACACTCTGTAGTGCTTGTTCACTTACCATCCTGACTTCTCCCAGCAATGATATGTTTTGTTTCCATCCCTCTGTGAACACTCTGTAGTTCACTTACCATCCTGACTTCTCCCAGCAATGATATGTTTTGTTTCCATCCCTCTGTGAACACTCTGTAGTTCACTTACCATCCTGACTTCTCCCAGCAATGATATGTTTTGTTTCCATCCCTCTGTGAACACTCTGTAGTGTCTGTTCACTTACCATCCTGACTTCTCCCAGCAATGATATGTTTTGTTTCCATCCCTCTGTGAACACTCTGTAGTGTTTGTTCACTTACCAACCTGACTTCTCCCAGCAAATGATATGTTTTGTTTCCATCCCTCTGTGAACACTCTGTAGTGTCTGTTCACTTACCATCCTGACTCTCCAAGCAAACAGGTCTGCAAGAAACCTGAAGATAGAGCACTATGTAGTTTTGGAAAATGGCATCAAGAAGTCCCTTCCTAACTAAGAAGCATCTGCTATTCATGCCTGCGCTCTAATTTTTTTTCAAGATGAGGTAACTGTGACAGTCTCTATACCAGTCCTCATTAATTTCTTAATATGGTATAGAGGACCCAGACCTCTGTTGCAGAGGCGGGAAAGGTGGAGTGGGAGTGGGGTGGGGGCTATGTCTTGTGAATAAGACGAAGACAAGAGGCCTCATCCCATCTCTCCTGCAGTTCCAGCACTGGTGGCCCATTTCTGGCTGCATTCAGCACAAGATGTGCACAACCTGCCTCAACACCACAAATGCACATCTGGTTGCAAAGTGTGGCGACGGCAGGTGGAAATCTACATATTTTTTTTAAAGTATTCATAAGGATTCCGCTGAACAACGTAGACAAATAAATCACAGGATAAAAACATGACACGCTTTGATCTCTGAGGTCTTCTTCAGGCAAGATACACAACACTCAGGACAATGAAAATGAATGAGCAATCACTTTTCAACACTCATCCTGTGCAGAATTGGATGGAGATAAGTGATTGCTCATTCACTTTCGTTGTCCTGAGTGTTGTGTATCTTGCCTGAAGAAGACCTGAAATGTCGAAACGCGTCATGTTTTGTCTTGTCATTCGTTTTGTCTCCGTTGTTCAGTGGAGTCCATATAAACACTTTCTAAACCACAAATGCAGTCACTCCTAAACATCTTGCTGACCTGCTCATTTGTTGACAAAGCATTCAACATCTTCGCTCAAACCTATGAACATTGGATTCCCAAGAGTTAGACAATACTTGCTGACACTTAACACTGCATGTGTTTAAAGGTACAACTAAAAAGCAAGACCACAGATCTGTAACTCCCTGAAAAGGATTGAATTTAGATTTGGATGCCCATGGCAGCCAATGTCTGTTGACTTTAAATGGCTCCATCTTGTGATGATCCTTTGAGAACATCATGAACATAAAGTTGTGAAGGAAATGGGGGAAAGGAAAGAGGGACAATGTGCAAAAGAGGTTGACTGGGGTGGGTCTGGGTCAATAGGCTGTGAAGAAGCAAGAAAGAACAAAGGAATCAGAGAGAGAGAGAGACAGAAGCATGTGAGATGACTCTGTGTGTGTGTGTGTGTGTGTGTGTGTGTGTTTGTGATAGAGAGAAAGTGTGTGTGTGAGTGTGTGTGTGTGTGTGTGTGTGTGTGTGTGTGTGTGTGTGTGTGTGTGTGAGGGAGACAGACTGACAGACAGAGAGAGAGAGAGAGGGGAGAGATATTTCATAGCTGATTAATCACTACTAGTCCCTGTTAAGTGCGTCAATGACAATGACAATGACAAATTATTGAAAAAAAATATCCATATTACAACTTACAACCTTTAGACAAGAGGGTGAAAATAAGAACAATGAATGAAAATAACACTGAACAGAGAGAGAGAGAGAGAGAGAGAGAGAGAGAGAGAGAGTGAGAGAGAGAGAGAGAGAGAAAGAGAGAGAGAGAGAGAGAGAGAGAGAGAGAGAGAGAGAGAGAGAGAGAGAGAGAGAGAGAGGAGACATGGAAGCTACAGGACAGAGTTAAAAAACAATCTGAATGACACTGGCGACGAGCTGTTGAAAGGCAAGAGTTTGATCCAGCGTCAGTCACACCAAGGCTACAAAAGGAGAAAGACAAAAGACAAAATTCTTTATTTATGAGGATAATAGATATGCACTGACATGCTTTTTTACATCCAGTCCTCGTCCTGAGTAGGGACTACAATATGCAGAGAAATGAAATAATGTAAGAAAGCAAACAAGCAAAGAAAACAGTCATGCAATCATAATGGAACATCAAATGAAAATAGAAGAGAAATGAAAAAAATGATAATAAACAAACAAAAAGAGTGATCGACAGGACAGCGAGGGCAACACAGGATGGAATAAAGAGATGGTTCAAATCCTTTGGCCAGACAGATCAACATCATTTCAGTGTTGGCTTTGTTCATGTTTAAGTTTGTTGTCCGTCATCAGATACACAGGACTGATCGCTTCCAACCGTTGTTGGAAAATAAGAAAGAGGTCCAGAAATGAACACCTGAAGATAATGAGAGAAGCTGTGAAGGAAAAGGGAATGGTTGAATTACAATAGCTGAGACAGTGTGTGCAAAATGAAAAGGATAGGCCCCAGCACAGACCCTTGGAACACACTATTACAATAGCTGAGACAGTGTAAGTGTGCAAAATGAAAAGGATAGGCCCCAGCACAGACCCTTGGGACACACTATCACAATAGCTGAGACAGTGTGTGCAAAATGAAAAGGATAGGCCCCAGCACAGACCCTTGGACACACTATCACAATAGCTGAGACAGTGTGTGCAAAATGAAAAGGACAGGCCCCAGCACAGACCCTTGGGACACACTATTACAATAGCTGAGACAGTGTGTGCAAATGAAAAGGATAGGCCCCAGCACAGACCCTTGGGACACACTATCACAATAGCTGAGACAGTGTGTGCAAAATGAAAAGGATAGGCCCCCAGCACAGACCCTTGGGACACACTATTACAATAGCTGAGACTGTGTAGGTGTGCAAAATGAAAAGGATAGGCCCAGCACAGACCCTTGGGACACACTATTACAATAGCTGAGACAGTGTAGGTGTGCAAAATGAAAAGGATAGGCCCCAGCACAGACTCTTGGGACACACTATTACAACAGCTGAGGACAGTGTAAGTGTGCAAAATGAAAAGGATAGGCCCCAGCACAGACCCTTGGGACACACTATTACAATAGCTGAGACTGTGTAAGTGTGCAAAATGAAAAGGATAGGCCCCCAGCACAGACCCTTTGGGACACACTATTACAATAGCTGAGACAGTGTAAGTGTGCAAAATGAAAAGGATAGGCCCCCAGCACAGACCCTTGGGACACACTATTACAATAGCTGAGACAGTGTAAGTGTGCAAAATGAAAAGGATAGGCCCCAGCACAGACCCTTGGGACACACTATTACAATAGCTGAGACAGTGTAAGTGTGCAAAATGAAAAGGATAGGCCCCAGCACAGACCCTGGGACACACTATTACAATAGCTGAGACAGTGTGTGTGCAAATGAAAAGGATAGGCCCCAGCACAGACCCTTGGGACACACTATTACAATAGCTGAGACAGTGTAAGTGTGCAAAATGAAAAGGATAGGCCCCAGCACACACCCTTGGGACACACTATTACAATAGCTGAGACAGTGTAAGTGTGCAAAATGAAAAGGATAGGCCCCAGCACAGACCCTTGGGACACACTATTACAATAGCTGAGACAGTGTAAGTGTGCAAATGAAAAGGATAGGCCCAGCACAGACCCTTGGGACACACTATTACAATAGCTGAGACAGTGTAAGTGTGCAAAATGAAAAGGATAGGCCCCAGCACAGACCCTTGGGACACTATTACAATAGCTGAGACAGTGTAAGTGTGCAAAATGAAAAAGGATAGGCCCCAGCACAGACCCTTGGGACACACTATTACAATAGCTGAGACAGTGTAAGTGTGCAAAATAAAAAGGATAGGCCCCAGCACAGACCCTTGGGACACACTATCACAATAGCTGAGACAGTGTGTGCAAAATGAAAAGGATAGGCCCCAGCACAGACCCTTGGGACACACTATTACAATAGCTGAGACAGTGTGTGCAAAATGAAAAGGATAGGCCCCAGCACAGACCCTTGGGACACACTATTACTACAGCTGAGACAGTGTAAGTGTGCAAAATGAAAAGGATAGGCCCCAGCACAGACCCTTGGGACACACTATTACAATAGCTGAGACAGTGTAAGTGTGCAAAATGAAAAGGATAGGCCCCAGCACAGACCCGTGGGACACACTATTGCAACAGCTGAGACAGTGTAGGTGTGCAAAATGAAAAGGATAGGCCCCAGTACAGACCCGTGGAACACACTATTACAATAGCTGAGACAGTGTAAGTGTGCAAAATGAAAAGGATAGGCCCCAGTACAGACCCCTGGGACACACTATTACAATAGCTGAGACAGTGTAAGTGTGCAAAATGAAAAAGATAGGCCCCAGTACGGACCCCTGGACACACTATTACAATAGCTGAGACAGTGTAAGTGTGCAAAATGAAAAGGATAGGCCCCAGCACAGACCCTTGGGACACACTATCACAATAGCTGAGACAGTGTAAGTGTGCAAAATGAAAAGGATAGGCCCTAGCACGGACCCTTGGGACACACTATCACAATAACTGAGACAGTCTAAGTGTGCAAAATGAAAAGGATACGCCCCAGCACAGACCCTTGGGACACACTATTACATTAGCTGAGACTGTGTAGGTGTGCAAAATGAAAAGGATAGGCCCCAGCACAGACCCTTGGGACACACTATTACAATAGCTGAGACTGTGTAGGTGTGCAAAATGAAAAGGATAGGCCCAGCACAGCACAGACCCTTGGGACACACTATTACAATAGCTGAGACAGTGTGTGCAAAATGAAAAGGATAGGCCCCAGTACAGACCCCTGGGACACACTATTACAATAGCTGAGACTGTGTAGGTGTGCAAAATGAAAAGGATAGGCCCCAGCACAGACCCTTGGGACACACTATTACAATAGCTGGCGACTGTGTAAGTGTGCAAAATGAAAAAGGATAGGCCCCAGCACAGACCCTTGGGACACACTATTACAATAGCTGAGACAGTGTAAGTGTGCAAAATGAAAAGGATAGGCCCCAGCAGACCCTTGGGACACACTATTACAATAGCTGAGACAGTGTAAGTGTGCAAAATGAAAAGGATAGGCCCCAGCACACACCCTTGGGACACACTATTACAATAGCTGAGACTGTGTAGGTGTGCAAAATGAAAAGGATAGGCCCCAGCACAGACCCTTGGGACACACTATTACAATAGCTGAGACTGTGTAGGTGTGCAAAATGGAAAGGATAGGCCCCAGCACAGACCCTTGGGACACACTATTACAATAGCTGAGACAGTGTGTGCAAAATGAAAAGGATAGGCCCCAGTACAGACCCCTGGGACACACTATTACAATAGCTGAGACTGTGTAGGTGTGCAAACTGAAAAGGATGGGCCCCAGCACAGACCCTTGGGACACACTATTACAGTAGCTGAGACAGTGTAGGTGTGCAAAATGAAAAGGATAGGCCCCAGCACGGACCCTTGGGACACACTATTACAATAGCTGAGACAGTGTGTGCAAAATGAAAAGGATAGGCCCCAGTACAGACCCCTGGGACACACTATTACAATAGCTGAGACTGTGTAGGTGTGCAAAATGAAAAGGATAGGCCCCAGCACGGACCTTGGGACACACTATTACAATAGCTGAGACAGTGTGTGCAAAATGAAAAGGATGGGCCCCAGCACGGACCCTTGGGACACACTATTACAATAGCTGAGACTGTGTAAGTGTGCAAAATGAAAAGGATAGGCCCCAGCACAGACCCTTGGGACACACACTATTACAATAGCTGAGACTGTGTAAGTGTGCAAAATGAAAAGGATAGGCCCCAGCACACACCCTTGGGACACACTATTACAATAGCTGAGACCTGTGTAAGTGTGCAAAATGAAAAGGATAGGCCCCAGCACAGACCCTTGGGACACACTATTACAATAACTGAGACAGTGTGTGCAAAATGAAAAGGATAGGCCCCAGCACAGACCCTTGGGACACACTATTACAATAGCTGAGACAGTGTAAGTGTGCAAAATGAAAAGGATAGGGCCCCAGCACAGACCCTTGGGACACACTATTACAATAGCTGAGACAGTGTAAGTGTGCAAAATGAAAAGGACAGGCCCCAGCACAGACCCTTGGGAGAGACACTATTACAATAGCTGAGACAGTGTAAGTGTGCAAAATGAAAAGGACAGGCCCCAGCACAGACCCTTGGGACACACTATTACAATAGCGGAGACAGTGTAAGTGTGCAAAATGAAAAGGATTGGCCCCAGCACAGACCCTTGGGACACACTATTACAATAGCTGAGACAGTGTGTGGAAAATGAAAAGGATAGGCCCCAGCACAGACCTTTGGGACACACTATTACAATAGCTGAGACAGTGTGTGCAAAATGAAAAGGATAGGGCCCCAGCACAGACCCTTGGGACACACTATTACAACAGCTGAGACAGTGTAAGTGTGCAAAATGAAAAGGATAGGCCCCAGCACAGACCCTTGGGACACACTATTACAATAGCTGAGACAGTGTAAGTGTGCAAAATGAAAAGGATGGGCCCAGCACAGACCCTTGGGACACACTATTACAATAGCTGAGACAGTGTAAGTGTGCAAAATGAAAAGGATGGCCCCAGGACAGACCCCTGGGACACACTATTACAATAGCTGAGACAGTGTAAGTGTGCAAAATGAAAAGGATGGGCCCCAGTACGGACCCCTGGGACACACTATTACAATAGCTGAGACAGTGTATCCTGTGTGCAAAATGAAAAAGGATAGGCCCCAGCACAGACCCTTGGGACACACTATCACAATAGCTGAGACAGTGTAAGTGTGCAAAATGAAAAGGATAGGCCCCAGCACGGACCCTTGGGACACACTATCACAATACTGAGACAGTGTAAGTGTGCAAAATGAAAAGGATAGGCCCCAGCACAGACCCTTGGGACACACTATTACATTAGCTGAGACTGTGTAGGTGTGCAAAATGAAAAGGATAGGCCCCAGCACAGACCCTTGGGACACACTATTACAATAGCTGAGACTGTGTAGGTGTGCAAAATGAAAAGGATAGGCCCCAGCACAGACCCTTGGGACACACTATTACAATAGCTGAGACAGTGTGTGCAAAATGAAAAGGATAGGCCCCAGTACAGACCCTTGGGACACACTATTACAATAGCTGAGACTGTGTAGGTGTGCAAAATGAAAAGGATAGGCCCCAGCACAGACCCTTGGGACACACTATTACAATAGCTGAGACTGTGTAAGTGTGCAAAATGAAAAGGATAGGCCCCAGCACAGACCGTTGGGACACACTATTACAATAGCTGAGACAGTGTAAGTGTGCAAAATGAAAAGGATAGGCCACCAGCAGACCCTTGGGACACACTATCACAATAGCTGAGACAGTGTGTGCAAAATGAAAAGGATAGGCCCCCAGCACGGACCCTTGGGACACACTATCACAATAACTGAGACAGTGTAAGTGTGCAAAATGAAAAGGATAGGCCCCAGCACACACCCTTGGGACACACTATTACATTAGCTGAGACTGTGTAGGTGTGCAAAATGAAAAGGATAGGCCCCCAGCACAGACCCTTGGGACACACTATTACAATAGCTGAGACTGTGTAGGTGTGCAAAATGAAAAGGATAGGCCCCAGCACAGACCCTTGGGACACACTATTACAATAGCTGAGACAGTGTGTGCAAAATGAAAAGGATAGGCCCCAGTACAGACCCCTGGGACACACTATTACAATAGCTGAGACTGTGTAGGTGTGCAAAATGAAAAGGATAGGCCCCAGCACAGACCCTTGGGACACACTATTACAATAGCTGAGACAGTGTAAGTGTGCAAAATGAAAAGGATAGGCCCCAGCACAGACCCTTGGGACACACTATTACAATAGCTGAGACAGTGTAAGTGTGCAAAATGAAAAGGATAGGCCCCAGCACAAAACCCTTGGGACACACTATTACAATAGCTGAGACAGTGTAAGTGTGCAAAATGAAAAGGATAGGCCCCCAGCACACACACCCTTGGGACACACTATTACAATAGCTGAGACTGTGTAGGTGTGCAAAATGAAAAGGATAGGCCCCAGCACAGGACCCTTGGGACACACTATTACAATAGCTGAGACTGTGTAGGTGTGCAAAATGAAAAGGATAGGCCCCAGCACAGACCCTTGGGACACACTATTACAATAGCTGAGACAGTGTGTGCAAAATGAAAAAGGATAGGCCCCAGTACAGAACCCTGGGACACACTATTACAATAGCTGAGACTGTGTAGGTGTGCAAACTGAAAAGGATGGGCCCCAGCACAGACCCTTGGGACACACTATTACAGTAGCTGAGACAGTGTAGGTGTGCAAAATGAAAAGGATAGGCCCCAGCAAGGACCCTTGGGACACACTATTACAATAGCTGAGAGACAGTGTGTGCAAAATGAAAAGGATAGGCCCCAGTACAGACCCCTGGGACCACACTATTACAATAGCTGAGACTGTGTAGGTGTGCAAAATGAAAAGGATAGGCCCCAGCACGGACCCTTGGGACACACTATTACAATAGCTGAGACAGTGTGTGCAAAATGAAAAGGATGGGCCCCAGCACGGACCCTTGGGACACACTATTACAATAGCTGAGACTGTGTAAGTGTGCAAAATGAAAAGTATAGGCCCCAGCACAGACCCTTGGGACACCACTATTACAATAGCTGAGACTGTGTAAGTGTGCAAAATGAAAAGGATAGGCCCCAGCACACACCCTTGGGACACACTATTACAATAGCTGAGACTGTGTAAGTGTGCAAAATGAAAAGGATAGGCCCCAGCACAGACCCTTGGGACACACTATTACAATAGCTGAGACAGTGTGTGCAAAATGAAAAGGATGGGCCCCACCACAGACCCTTTGGGACACACTATACATTTATGTATATACAAAATGGATAAATGGAGCTTAATAAACATGTGTGCACATCTGTCTGCCTACCTGTCTATCTCTCTCTCTCTAGCTCTCTCTCCCTCTCTCTGTGGGTTGGTCTCTCTTTCTATATCTATCTATAGGTCTGTGTGTGTGGTGTGTGTGTGTGTGTGTGTGTGTGTGTGTGTGTGTGTGTGTGTGTGTGTGGTGTCTCTCTCTATATATATATAGAGAGAGACAGAGAGAGAGAGAGAGACAGAGAGAGACAGACAGACAGAGAAGAGAGAGGGAGAGAGAAGAAAGAGAGAGAAAGAAATGGAAGATAGATTGATAAAGCAATAGATATAATACATGTTTAGACAGAGTGATATATAAATATATAATCTTTTTATGCTTATTTCGCATAGTTTGACATCGCACAGTGTGCACAGCTTGCACTTTGCATGAGGTGCCGCATTGTACATGTATGTAATGGCAATTACATATGTAAGTATTGTTATTATTTCATCCCTCACTTAGCTGTCATGTTCGATTTTTTTTCTTCTTTTCTTTTCTTATGGGTTGTGGAACCATTTAGGGATTTTTTTCTGTTTGGTTTTAGGGAAAGGCTTTTCATTAGCAGGTAACCAGGATCCAGTAACATGCCTGATGATCTCCTAAATGAGTGAAACAACTGTACATTGCTGGTCCAGCCTGCTAACCTCTGTTTTTGAGAGGGCTACAAAAAACATACAGATTATTAAAAAGGATTCCTTCTCAAGCTTCATTCCCCAGTAAATGCAAATGTGTCACTTTGGGTAACAATCTTTTTTTAATCATTGCAGGTACCTTAATGTTTATGACACCATTTTACCATTTTCTCTCATGAAATCAAAGAAATTAGGGCCAGTTTTTATCATCTTGTGGGTGAATTTTGAAAAAAAAAAAACATTCAGACAGGCTGGAATAGAGTAAGGACTGACTCAAGAGCTGGCTAGATACTCCTGACACATTCTAAACCTCTGTGAAGTCAGATGGAAGAAGAATGGAAAGGAACAGTAAGAAGAAGACTATGTCCTGCACTACAATGGTGAAGATGATGAGCATGGACATGCAGTGGGGCATTCAGTGAACAAGGACATCAGAATCGCTGTATTGGGATACTACCCTGTTTCCTGCAGCTCATGACCATTCACCTGCGAACAAAAACCATTCACAGTCACCGCAGTGAAAATGGATGCTCCCAATTCAGACTATGACTATGACCAGATTGAAGTATTCTACTCTCAACCCATCATAGTCAGACTGACAAGGAAGACCAGAAAGAAAGATCAAGATTGTCAGGGTGACTAGAATGCTTAGGTTTGTTACAGATGCCCAAGACAACAGAATTTCTGGGGCCTCTACTGTATGAAAACACCAACGATTGGGGACTACACCCTGGTAGAAATAGAATGAATCGATCCTTGACAACACTGTCGGTGAGCATAAAGCATCCCCACGAAAGACATGGCTTCTCCTGAAAGGGTCAGTACCAGTTAGATAGTTTACTATTTTAGTGAAGAATGGGAACAGACCGCTGGCATCAACAGAACTAAAAACAGGGACATTCCAAGGAGCTGACATTGGGTAGGGACCATGAAGAAGTCATGACAAATTTCAAAGAACATTTGAAGAACAATCAGAGAGTGAAAAAACAGCAGCCTGAAATTCAAATTTGACAAAATGAAAGATTCTCACATTGCTAGTCAATTCCAAGTGATCATGGATTTGCCCCCACACCTACTGCTGGAAGAAGACCCCGAATTGCTCAAAACCAGGTGATGATTGACACAGCAGTAGAGACCCCAAGGAACAAGATGATGGATATGGAAGTGATGGATCACAGGCAATATACTGGAGATGTGTGACCTTAGAAGGAATTTTAAGACTTATCACTGAGACTGAGGGTGGAAATTTCGCGGTATATTATAATATAAGGATGCAAAGGAAGGGAGTCTGATCAGTGTGAGGGCACTGAGAACAATCTGGACATCAACGACACAAAGAAAAGTTGTTTTTTTATGACTGTAAAAGACTAAACAATAACCACCCCCAGCAAAGTCTGACACCACAAGAGAGTGGTCCATGCCATGGACTCAAACGCTAAATGCCACCATTCCCAAGAAAGGAAGACTCCAAGATTGCCAAAAACCTATTGTACTGTCAGTTTGATCAGCAATTGCTGGAAAGTTAATTCACAAAAATCATTCTATGTAGATGAATAGCCACAAGCAGGTAGCATACTGCTGAAGAGCAGGTTGGATTCCATAACAGCGGAAGCACCATTACTGATTTAAGCAGATCTTAAATGTTCGTACCCCTCTTGAAAAGTATCTCCAACACCAGCGCGTTCAACCACGTCTTCATAGACTTCAAGAGGGCATTCAAGACCGTTTTTGCAGGAGGCACTGAAGACCACAATGAAGACATTTAGCATTGGACAAAAGCTAATAAAACACCATCTAGCATTAGCAAACTATACTCCAAAAGTGACTAGTGCAATGATCGTATATAGTGCTGTTAGACAGGTGGTTCCTGTAAAGCTAGTAATAAACACCATCTAGCATTTAGCAACTATACTCCAAAAGTGACTAGTGCAATGATCGTATATAGTGCTGTTAGACAGTGGGTCCTGACCTCAGTTGGAGTCCATCAGGGCTATGCCTATCATCTCCCTCACTTTTCAACTTATCCTGGAATGTGTCACCTGGAGATCATGTCGGCATAGGCACCAATGGAGGAAGAAGTACAGCCTTTGATTGCAGATGACATCAGTGGCCCAGTATGTCAACAAGAATTTGCCAAATTTGTTCAAGACGGATAGCACATCGACAAGACATGGCGAGTGGACATGACCACCAAGAAGACCAGGCTGAGGGCCAGCTACAATACTGCCATCTGCATTGAGACAGAACTGTCTGCAGACAGAAGTCCAGACACTGTTACATTGTTTGTTACCTGGATTAATCATTAACAATAATCACCTAAAGATGCTAAATGTCCTACATATTGATTGTATTACCAATGAACATGTGCATCAAAACTATCAAGTGGCAATTGGACCATACCAGATCCACTGACATCAGTTAAAAATACATTATAAGACAATCCTCCATGGAACTGTTAGAAGAGGGGAGACATAAAAACTATGATGGACTGACAGCCATAGCAGAAAGGATGGGGTGGAAAACCATTTCCAGTGGACCTGAAGCCTTAGCACACAACAAAACCCTGTGTGTGTGTGTGTGTGGGTGTGTGTTGTGTGTGTGTGTGTGTGTGTGTGTGTGTGTGTGTGTGGGTGTGTGGTGTGTGTGCGCGCGGGCATGCATCACGAGTGCATGCGTGCATGCATGCGTGTGTGAAATCACTCACCTATAACCACACTACTGTCTGTCTCTCTGTCTGTCCTGACCAGGAGAGAGACAGTCACCCCTGTAGGTGTAGGTGCCAGGATTAAAAGGCAACACTCTGTCAGGTAAATCACAGCGACCAGTCCTGACAGAGGTGCCACTGACAGGGGGGTTTAAAGGTGATGGCTGGGTCTGGTGATTGTCTGTGTACTGTCCACTCTGGAACATGTGATACAGAGGCATGGTTTTTTTCAACCTAATTCAGCATCAGATTCAGAGTCGTAACCTCATCACATTTCTTCCTTAAGATTTTATCAGCATCAAGCCTGCGCCTGGAAATCAGCATCACCATCAGTTGATGTAAAAAGTTATCAGCACTTGTTTCTTTCCAGTGGTCTTTGTAACTTTGAGTTGAAGTCACTTAAGAAGTACATGATTAACACAGAGAGAGAGAGAGAGAGAGAGAGAGAGAGAGAGAGACGAGAGAGAGAGAGACACACACACACACCACAACACACACACACACACCACACACACACACCACACACAAAGGAGGTGGGAGGGAGAGAAGGGAAGAGGACATGAAAGAGATGAAAGAAGAGTGGTGTGTGGTGTGTGTGTGTGTGTGTGTGTGTGTGTGTGTGTGTGTGTATGTGTGTGTGTGTGTGTGTGTGAGAGGTGAGAAGAGAGACAGGGGGGAAAAAGAGAGAGTGCGAGTATGAATCTTTTAATGTGGGTAAACAGATATGCTCAAAGCTTTTTACACTATGCCCTAAAAAAAAAAACAACAAAAAAAATCTATGTATATGCACAAAATCATCACAGTTATAGGGATAGACAATCAGGGCACATCAATAAAAGTTACTGTGAAAAAAATAATCAAATCTCCATTATAACTTATCGTCTGTCTCGAACATTGATATCAAGAAAACACACACTCCTCTCCATTTTCTATATACCACCCTCCCCTCACACACACACACACACACACACACACACACACACACACACACACACCAGAGAGAGAGAAGAATTGTGGCTTCTTGGTACTTTTTTTACTTCAAAGAACACACACACACACACACCACACACACACACACACACACACACACACACATCATGAATTGGAAGATACTTCTTTCTCAGTTTTGTTATAGTTCTGGAATCATTTAGTTTCTTTCAGCTGTAAGTTCATTTGAAAGACGAGGTTCTGAGTATGTTAAGATCTGTGTTGTTCCTGTTCTCCACTAAACAGTTGTTGTCTTATTTCTGGACCTGGACAGCCATCCTCTTCTCCACCATCCATTCCCTCTCCCAACTGCAGTTCATGGTAAGACCAAGAGTTTTTTCTCCAGTTTTGGTCCAGTAGTCAAATAATGTATCGTTCATACTGTCTCTCACTCTAAGCACTCTCTCCAAGATGGCGGCCCACTTACCAAAAAACATAAGCAGTGTAACTCTTCACCCCCATTTAAACCAATGCTATCACATGCCGAGCTGAAGCCTTCATATTCTCTGCCTCTATTCACCCTGTTCGTTATCTACTCTTGGATTACAGTCATCCTACAACTTAAGCTTCTTCAACTACTTCCTCTCTCTGAACATGACCAGTTCCACAAACAGCAGTAACACACTCAGTGCTCCCTGTGGTATCTGTCACTTGCCTGTCCACTTGGCTGACAGAGGTATCCACTGTGGATCCTGTGGATCCTGGTTCCAAGATCCTGTCAGTATGTAGACCAAGATCTGACCTAGCACAATCTTAAACTCCTCTGACGTCACGTGGCTTTGTGTCATATGTGCCGATGCAAACCATGTTGGTACAACTTGACCTTCATGGTGTTGAACAGGAGTACATCTGACAATGTCAGTCTGCAGTCTACGCCTGACATCGACTCTGACTTCAACGCCCCTGCATTCCTGAATCCCCAACCATAACAGCCAGCATGGGCAAACAGCAACATCGCTTATTACAGATTTTCTTACATGAACTTCCATTCAGACTCAGGAGTCATCTATAACAACTAAACTTGTTGGACAACACACAACTTGATATCATCAAAGGACCTGAGACATGGCTACAAAAAACCTGCCCCCCCCACCCCATCCCCCCCCCATCCCTCACTATGGGGCCAGCCAACTGTGAGGCCATGAAACAAGAGATGGTTTCACTGCAGCAAGACTTCACCACTTCACATGACTGCTCACTGAAGTGTTACCCCAAACATAAAATAAGGAATTTCCGTGGTAGATTACAGCCAGGTTGCTTCTGCAAAACAGTGTAAACACAAGAAAAAAGAGAGTCAAAAATTGCACAGATGCTGTGTGTATAGTTCTGGTGGCAAATTTTTACTAAGCAGGAAGTAGTCCTGCAGAAAATAAACAAACAACACAAAATTTATTAGGGATTGCTATTATTTATAACGTTCCAGGAAAATCTTTATTAGTTGTATAAATTAAGGATCAGTCAGTCAGTCCATTCCCCTGACCGCTGGGGTCGTTGGGGGGATGTGATGAGGCAGCCACCGTTTCTCTCCAGGCTCTTCTGTTGGTGGCTGTCTTGAGGAGATCTGGCATGGTCATTTTGGTCCAGTCCTTTATATTGTCGGACCAGCTGGTTTTGGAGAGGGTGTTGGACGAATGATGTGGCCAAACTATGCCATCTTCCGTCGTTTGACGGTTGCCAGAAGTGGTTCGTGGGGCCCAACTAGGTTAGTGACCAGGTTCCGCACATAATCATTGGTCTTGTGTTCTTTGTAGGAGATGCGGAGTAGTTTCCTCAGGCACCTGGTCTCAAACGCCTGGATTCTTCTTTCTGTTTCGGCCATCAGTGTCCATGTCTCGCAACCATATAAGAGGATGGAGACCACTAGTGACTTGTAGAGCCGGAATTTGTGTGGAATTGATGTTGCTCTTCCACACTCTGTTCAGTCTGGCCATCGCTGCTGATGCGGAGTTGATCCTGATCGGATTATGAATGGTGAAATTAACGATTACTCATTTAAATAGAAAGGAATGTTTATAGTAATTTCCAATTAGAACAAAGAAATGATTATTTCCTGGGTAGGTGCGCCCATGTGACTTTTCTGAGTGACCATGTGTGTCTCTCCTGTTATATAAAAAAAGAACCACCACATGCTAGCCAACCTTCGGACTTAGAAGGCCCAGTTACTGAATCAGAACAAGCTGAGAGAGTTTTGGGGTTGCTCTCTGCCACTGCCAGCAGAGGTGGGTGACTGTCTTGTTTGAAACAGATTTTCACACTTGTTTTATATTGCAGGTCTCATTATGGTATAGAAAAAAAAAAGAACTAAAAAAAGAGAGAGAGAAAAATAAGTTAACTAAATACTTAGCCCTAAAAGTTTTCCAAAGAAGAAAAGAGTTGGAAAAGAAATGAACTTGCACCTGTTTGGGCCACAGGGTTGACCAGAGTTTCTAGGTAGACTGAACGAAGACTGATAGGCCTTTGTGACTAGAATGTGGCAAGCCTTCATGCAACCTGCTTTTCAACGTGGACACTTGTTTGAAATAGTTATAGTAGAATGCAAATGTTTTGGAAAGGATTCTGGTTTATGTTCTGAATTATGGGTTTACTGAGAATGTGAATTTTTATTGTGTATTGTATGGTAAGATCTGTGCTGATTTGTCCATGTGTATTGGATCTGAAGTAGGGCAAGTTGCTCTCAAAGATATGATGGGATGTGTATAATTGTTTGGATAATTCTTGTGGAAAAACAAATATAAATATGCTGGTCAATAACAGAGAAAAAAAATGGAGAAGTGAGATTAATCTGCTTGGAAATTTTGACCATTTGGAAATAATATTGGAAGGGCGCGAAGAAGCGATCAAAATGGGGTGATATGAGGTGCGGGAAACATTCACTTCGTATCAAAAATGTTGGGTCACTGTGACAATGAGATTGTGAGCGCCACTAGTGTTCATATAATAATATGAGCAGAAAATGCTCAGTAGCATTCCAGTAGTATTTGGAAATTTGTTGACTTTTCCTCATGGGAAAATCTTGTTTACAGGCAAAAGATAACACGGGATGACAAAGCGATTTATGACCATGCTGTTTGGGCACAATGGCAGGGTGTTGAACATGTGGTCAGAGACAAAGGGGAAATTTCCATGTGGCATGGGTGATGCATTCACAATTCACTGACTGTTTCCAGCTGGTAAAAGCAGAGGGCAAGGGACAGTAGTTTATTTGGCTATTTATCACAGCATTGTTTTCAGGTTTTCCTGTAACATGTGTGCCTGATTTGCAAGTGTATTTTTAATGGTTAGATGTTATGGTTTGTTGGTTTAACCTTTTCTTTCAGCCAGGTGTCTTTCAGGGATTATGTGTAGCCATTTGATTTAATGAAGAGAAATTAATGTGGAGAGATCAGACAGAAAAATCACTATGTTTTGTGTGGTTTATCAGCTGATTTTTATTTTGGCTCAGACCCTTTGGTTTGTTTTTTGGTTGTCAGTACTGGTGTTACT
>JADBJO010010346.1:17500-20000 GCA_016801955.1 Conus betulinus
GTGTGTATCCAGTCTGTCCATTGGAGCCCGGGGTGTTCTCAACACTGGGCAGAAGCCGGTGGGGCTGAAAAAGACAAGTCCACAAGTAATGGCTCTGTTGGGACTCGAACCCACGGCCTCTCAGTTTATCGTTCGCATCCAGGTATGCATGCCATGCACTAAACCACATTTAAATTTTAAGTTGTTTGGAATCAATATCATTCGCGATGTTTGCCGAGTCCATTAACTCTATCCCCAGCCTCATCCAAAACTCCTTCCCCTCCACCCCCCGAACAAATCCCACAACCCACAACAACACAACACAACACAACAACACAACACAACACAGCACAGCAGCACAGCACAGCACAGCAGCACAGCACAGCACAGCGCAGCACAGCACAGCACAGCACACAGCACAGCACAGCACAACACAACACAACACAACACAACACAAAAAACCAAACAATAAAGAAGCAAATAGAAAACGCATCAAAAATCAGAAAAAAAGCGAACAAACAAACAAACAAAACAAACAGAAAGCCAACAACAAACAAATAAACAGAAAACCAACAACAAACAAAGAAACAGCCAGCCAACAACAAACATGTAAACAAATCTGTTAAGTGTCCCTGCGGTTACTGTAGTGCCAAGTAACGAGAGTTCCAGAGAGGAAAATTCACCTCCAGGATGCAATCGACAGAGCAGACGACATTACTTTGTTACCATCTCACATCATCGTTATGTCAAATGTTTCTGCATAAAACACACACACACACACACACACACACACACACACACACACACACACACACACACACACACACACACACACACACACACACACACACAAAAGCATAGAAACAAAGCCTAAACAAGCAACCAAAGAAACGAAACACAACAACAACAACAAGAACGAAAAACAAAACTATTTTCAGCGAGAACATTTTTAGATGATCTACGGCCAAATACTCTCCTCCTCCTCCTCCTCCTCCTCCTCCTCCACCACCTCCTCCTACTCCTCCTCGTCATCACCATCATCATCGTCGTCGTTATTTGTCTGTGGATATTGCCCAATACGTAATACTGCACTGTGAGACGTGAGATTACAAGCAGGATTCACATAGAGCCAGTAGTGGACAAGAGGCTGACAGGTTCAAAACGAATAGATAGTGATGCTATGAACGTAATGCGGGTCTTCCCATGACGTCACGGTTGATACAACAACCGATGTATCAAAAGGTATGGAGGGGAGGAGGGACAGGGAGAGGGTGGGGTGGGGCTGATGGGAGGACAGGTGGGGATGGAACTGACACAGTGGAGGGATAACAACTGATTAAAAAAAAGGGAATAAATAAACAAATAGATGATAGAGAAGTTAACTTAAGAGTAGAAGAAAATAGGAGAAAGTATGCAAAAGAAAAAAGATGGAGAAAAAGGTAAGAAAGTGGGGGAACACTGAAGAAAGCAGGAAGAATAGCAAAGCAGGAACAACTAAGAAAAATCAGGAATAAGTTAGAATAAGTAAGAAAGTGACACAAAGCGGTAACAAGTAAAATAACATGGAGGAAAAGGAGGGCAACTAAAGCAAAAGTAGGAAAGAACAGAAAATGAATGAAAAATGGTGGTGGGGAAAATTAGGCAAAAAAAAACTACGAAAAAGTGGGGGGCAAGAAGGAACAAGCAGAAAGGAAAATTGGGAAACGAGTCAGACATGGAAAAGGAGGAAAAAGACAGCAAAAGTGAGGGGAAAAAAGTATGAAAATAATATATGAAAATGCTGTAACAGATAAAAGGGGGTGGGAAAAGGACGAGAGAAATCCAGAAAAATGTAATAATGAGCAACAAAGGTAGGAACATGTAGGAAAAGGTGCGACAGAGTAAGAACACGAAGGTACAAGCAACTAAAGGTAGGAGAAATAGGAAGCAGTGAGACAAGGAAAGGGAAAAATAGACACAGAGGAACAAATTGTAGGAAAACGTAATAAAGGTAGGGAGAAAGAGGAAAAGTACGAAAGAACAAGGCAAGAAAGCAAAAAAAGATAACCACAGCAGTAAAAGACAGGAGGAAAACGTTATACAAACAGCAAGCAGTGTAGAAAATGATGTAGACAAACGCAGCACTGATTATACCGAGCTCCAAAGAAAGCATAAAAGCGTATTGGGCCTCAGCGTCCACGCAGTGAGACTGATTCTTTGGAGTGTTTGTGTAGCGAAAGCCAATGGAAGGCATTCTGGATCTGTATTGGGATGAATACGTTATAGCAGCGAGTAATAATGACTATCGACACAACGGGGGGAAGACAGATGCAGGGGTTTACGGGTGTGGGGGTTAGGGGTGGGGTTGGGGTTGGAGTGTGCCGTGGTATGTCGTGGTGCATGTTAATGGTCAGATAGAGCTGATGATGTTTTTCCTGCAGATGATCAGGCCTCTGATTGCCGAGTCTTTCATCGTCCTCACAAAACAACGAGTGTCTGGATCGATCTGTTCCATTCTGGCCGCTGGAGTGGAACTACGAGG
>JADBJO010010346.1:40000-48333 GCA_016801955.1 Conus betulinus
GGGGCATATTTTTGATGGGGGAACTCGACACAGCAAACAACGTGTCTTGTTGTGTGTGGACGAGGAATTGGTAACGATGGGTGTGGATTGTCTTTCAGAACATGTGAATTGAGAAGACTTGCACGCTAAGATTCTTTTCGCGAAGGTTTTTTTTGTCCCCCCAGAATATTGAGAAATGCTGAACAATTAAATAGAGGGGGGAAAACAAGCGCAGGTTAACAATTCTTTCATCATTATAGTACTGACTTGACAAAGATTTGAAATTAAAAGAAAAATTGAAGATGAAGAAAAATGGGGAAAATGTATATTTTAAATATGAAAACCCTTCACTATCTGCATGAGGAAACTATATTGCAATCCCTGTAGATGGCTGATCTATGTGTATCACCTGCTCCTAGGCCTTTCGTCCGCTGGATCGGACTCATCAGGGAGACACGGCTGATTGTGTCTGTGCTCTTGGCATCAAATAGAGACACACCACAGTCCATAATTCTGTGGTGTTCTCACCGCCAAGGGTTCAAAAAAAAATCCAACAGCACCCCCAAAGCAGCCAGCGAAGGGTAGTAGAATAAAACAAAACGAAAAGTGTGGAGAGAAAAAAAAGTTGCTGAAAAAACTAAAAACATTATGCAAACAGTATAAAATATAAGGGACAATCGGGGGGGGGGGGGGGGAGGGGCGGGGGGGGGGGGGGGCGGGGGGGGGGGGCGGGGGGAGTAGATAGAGCTTTCTTCTGAAAGCGTGCACCCCAGCTTGGCACTAAACTATTTGGTCTGTAGTGTTAGCTATCATTTTCCGCCCTTCGAGACCAATAAACAGATAAATAACAATCATGCAAGAGAGAGAGGAGAAATGAGAGAGTCCCAGGGGAGAAAGTGAAGAGAGAGGGAGAAAGTGAGAGAGAGAGAGATGAAAGTGAGAGATAGAGAAGGGGGGGGGGGGGACAGAGACAGGGCAGTACAGGCCTGCAGGCAGAGAAATGAGAGAGAGTGCTGGATACGATTACCTTTAATGAGACAGCGACAAGAGATAGAATGTTGGGACTGGGAGACGAGCTGAGATAGAGAGAAAGAAGAGAGAAGAAGGGGAGAAGGGTAGAGTAGAGGAGAGATAGAGAGATGATATCTATGTTATCTTGGTCGAGATATAGAGAGAGAGAGAGATAGAGAGAGTATCAGGTGATAATGGCTAGAGTAGAGAGAGATGAGAGAGCTAGCTATAGCTAGGTACGCCCTCTGGCGCGCAGGCTCTCTAGAGATATAGTATCTCTTCTCTCTATCAGAGAGGAAGCTATGCTTGTGAAATCTGCTCCACTTGTCATCGAAAACTGGCTGCGGCAGAAATTTTATTCGTCGAAGCAGAGGTATACGTTCGACATTTGTACAATCCTCGACTTTCTTTGTTCTGTCTGTTCTGGCTTTTTGCTGGCCACCGAGGATCCACGTTGTTATCAGAACTGGACTGATTTGGTCCAGCCACCTTTAAGGTTGTGTCCTATGACTGAGTGGAACGGAGGATGATTGCAAGAACAGCCTGGCTGATCAATCTTCACTACGAAACCCCTCATTGTATGATCAATTGTCAAGGATCGAACAATGTGATGAGTTTGTTCCCCCCAGATAAAGGGAGGGCAGGCTAGCCTTGAGAGAAGAGAGAGAGGAGAGAGAGAGAGCGCAGCATGAGAGAGGAGGAGAGGAGATAGAGAGAGGTGTGTGTGTTGTGTGTGTGTGTGGTGCTGTTGTGTGGTGTGTGTGTGTGTGGTGTGTGAAGGAGGAGAGTGTTGATGAAACAGGGAGGGAAAGAGCTAAAACAAAAATAAACCCCACAAGGTTACAAAATACCAAAACTCCCCCCCCTTTCCAAAGGGTAATATTAAGCTTTATCGACAAAACGTGTTTAATCTCCGTCGCTGCAGGAAACGTTTTGATGCAGCTTCAGATCAATGCCTTTGATCTGGTCAACAAGCATTCTAGCCTTCTTCTTGTGAACTGGAAGTGAAAAAAATACCAAAATCAACACCCCTGCCCCCTCTCTACGCCTACCCGCGCTGTCTCTGAATACCCGCTAGAGAACAGGGCCTCCTAAAATTACAGACATCAGTAACAGTCAAAGATCTACTTGCTTACATCATGTCGTTTTCATCAAGGGGGCCTGTTAAGGAATGCGGCCTTTGGTTATTTAGTGATATATTTAAAGCAAAAAGATCAGGCACAGTTTGTAGCCCAGCAGTTTTGCCTACTACTACCCCAGCATGCACACGTTTCCGACCGATGATACCATGCCAAAGAGTGAAAGCTTGCAAATTAAAAAAAAAACTGGTTTTCGTCACATGTTGAACGTGCTGCTCACGGGAAGTCGTCATCACTCCTTAGGCTTCTACCCACTCACCAATGATACAGGCATAATACAAGTCAAAAACACTTTAAAATGAATGAAATGGGATTTACAAAAAAAAAAAAAAAAAAAATGAAAAAAAAAAAAAAAAAAAAAAAAAAAAAAAAAAAAAAAAAAAAAAAAAAAAGAAAAAAAAAAAAGAGAAAAAAAACAAAACAAAAAAAAAAAAAAAAAAAAAACAAAAAAAAAAAAAAAAAACCCAACAGCCAAACAAATCGAATTTTCTTATTCAAGTCTAGTTTGTTTCCTTTAGAAAAAAGAATGAGTCTATATTCAGGAACAGAACGGAAAAACCGTGGAATCTCTATCACACACCGGTTGTTTCACGTGGAATCTCTATCACCAACGTGTGTTCATCGCGATGCAGGTCACAGCTTATTCGCTCGGACGGGATTTTGTTTTCGATGCGGAAGTGTTTGCCAACAGCCAACGGACAGTGGCAAAAGGAGGGTAGGCCATTAGGTAATCACAAAGTGCTGTCGGAGGGAGGGAGGCGAGAGGGGGGAGAGACGAGAGAGAGGGGGGGGGAGATAATGAAAGGAGAGGAGAGGGGGGATAGAGGACGGGGAAGGGAGGTGAGGAGGTTGGATTTGTTTGTTTTTTTTTCTGGACGTGTTTGTGGGTCCTGTGGTGGCCGTTTTTATTCGCTCTGAATCTGTGGTCGTTGGCTGTGCATGTTTGTTTATGACCCATCGTGGTCTCTCTGTCTCTTACTCCTCTGTGTCTTGCCTGCCTCCGCCCCCCTTTCCCTCCCATTCCCTCTTTCTCTCTTTCTCACTTTCCCATTTGTCTCTTTTTTTTTTTTTTCACAGTCTCCGTTTCTCTCTTCCTGTGCTTCCTTTTCGCGCTCTCATGTTCCTCTATCCTATGGTCTCTGTCTCTTTCTTTCTCTGTTTGAGCCTCTCTTTTGGTTTCTCTTCTTCCATCACATCACCCCCCCCCCCCCCCCCCGCCCCCATCTGTTTTCTTTTCTTATCGCCTGCCTGTCCCTTCCTCTCTCCCCCTTTCTTTTTCAGCTGCCTGTCTGTCTGTCTGTGTTTGGTCTGTGTGTCGTCTGTCTGCCCTGTCTCTCCCCCTCCCTCCTCCATCGTTCTCTCCTCCTCCCCCCATCATCATTTCTTTTGGTTTCTTTCTCAACCATGTCTGAGACGAGAGAGAGAGAGAGAGAGAGCGAGGAGAAGAGAGAGAGAGAGAGAGAGAGATCTGTTTACAAGCACACGAACAGACATGGACAGACAGGCAGACACGAACATTCTCTCATGCGCCGCGGGCCCCCCCCCCCCCCCCCCACCCACACACACACACACACAACACACACACACACACATACACTCAACTGCGTGTGCGCGCGCTCGGAAGCAAAAAAAAAAAAAAAAAAAAAAAGCCAAAACAAACAAAAAAGACTTTGCGCTGCTGCCGAAAGACTGTTGATGTTTGTTATCTGCTCCATCTCCCCACAGGTCACCCACTCACTAAGCCCCCTACTGACGACACTAATTTGCTTAGCTGGGGAACCAGCATGAGTGAGTCTCCGGAATGCGCCGCCACGTCCGTCTGGGTGTACATAACTGGGCAATACTGCACGCTTACTTTATCAATGTATCCTTCTACTACTACTACTACTACTACTGCTTACTACTACTACTACTACTATTACTACTGCTATTGCTGTTGCTGCTGCCGCTGCTAACCACTGCTGCTACAACTACTTCTTCTTGTTTTTATTCTTGTTCTTGTTCTTCTTGTTCTTGTTCTTCTTGTTCTTGTTCTTTGTTCTTTCTTGTTCTCCTTCCTCTCCTCCTCCTCCTTGTCCTTCTCCTCCTTTTTCTTCTTCTTCATCGTCGTCTTCGTCTTCTTTCTTCTCTCTCTCTGTCTCTGTCTGCTGTCTGTCTGTCTCTTTCTCCCCCCGGTCTCCTCCCCCCCCCTCTCTCTCTCTCTCTCTCTCCTCTCTCTCTCTCTCTCACTGCTCTCTCTCTCTCCAGTTATCCATTTTAGAATGTGGCCCCCACCCTGCACACTCGGGGCGGTGCTCAAAGTTTAAAACTAATATTGAACTCTTTTAGACCAGTCCCCCGGCCACCCCCCTCCCCCCACTCTTCTCCCGCGCACCCTCCCCTTCCCCACTTCCCTTCCCACCCGCTTTGAACTGCCCTTCCCCTCTCCCTTTAGATTGTTTTTCAAACGCAGCTTCATTAACTCACGTGTGTAATTAAAATCACTGTGCCCTTAATCCCCACGCACATGTCCTCGACGTTCTTGCGTGTGTGTGTGGTGTGTGTGGGTTGTGTGTGTGTGTGTGTGTTGTGTGGTGTGTGTGTGTGTGTGTGTGCGCGTGTGTGTGTGGGTGTGTGTGTGTGTTTGTGTGTGTGTGTGTGTGTGTGTGGTGTGTGTGTGTGTGTGTGTGTGTGTGTGTGTGTGCGCGCCCCCCCACGCGCGCGAGCGCGCGTGTGTGTGGTGTGCGCGCATACACTGTGTGTGACGGAGAGGGGGGCATTACCCTTGAGAGAAGAGACGCAGAGAGAGGAGAGAGATAGAGAGAGAGAGATAGAGCGAGAGAGAGAGAGAGAGAGAGAGAGAGAATGTGTGTATATAAAAAACCAAAGGTGCCGTCCAGAGTTAATACCCTGTGCCAGTCTAGGACGTACAAAACAGGGCAGGTCTGGAATCCTTTTATTTTCTTCCGGCCTCGTTGTTTTTTTGCTTGTTGTTTCTTTGGGGCCATTGTTGTCTCTCGCATGTCTCGGCTGTGGGCTTAACCGGTGTTTCTCTGTGGCTTTGTCTCTCGTTGTCATACGGCTGTGAGGTTAACGGTGTTTCTTTCTCTGTGGGCTGTTGTCTCTCGTTTGTCATCGGCTGTGAGGTTAACGGTGTTTCTCTGGGGCATTGTTACCCTTGCTTGTCTTCGGCTGTGAGGTTAACGGTTTTTCTCTGGGGCATTTCCCTCGCTTGTCCATCGCTGTGTGGTTAACGGTCGTGTTTTTTTTTCTCGTCTTTCTTTTGTTTGTCTCTGCTGCCAATGGAGACGATGTTCTCATGCTGCCATTTGACAGTGTGTGTGTGTGTGTGTGTGTGTGTGTGTGTGTGTGTGTGCGCGCGCGCGCGCGCCGTGTGTGTGTTGTGGGTGTGTGTGTGTTGTGTGTGTGGTGTGTGTGTGGTGTGTGTGTTGTGAGTCGGGAATGCTGCTAAATCATGCTCTAAACTAAACGACCTTGTATTCGTTCGTTCATGCGGACACAAGTGACTTCATTTTTTTCGTTTTTCATGGTATTTGATTAGGCTAATGTTCTTTGGCCCAAAGTTTTCACAAAATTTATTTAATAAATCAAACCGTCTCCATATTCTCCCTCCCACACCTCTGCATTAGCCTTCAGTATACAGTCATGCACGACAGGTCCGAGGTGATATAAGCAGTCCAATCCTTTGAGGCTGTAGCGACCTGTATATACTTTTTGCCACGTATACTGCCACAGCTTTTTTTCGGGAACTTTTCGCCACCAGCATTTTTGCCGGGCGTGGCTGGAGCTTCCCACTGCAGACAACATATGTTGCGTTAGGAGGAGGAAGGCGTGAACATCTGGCGGGGTTCTCTTTTAGAGTACATGCACTGACGTAGCATTCACGCTTGTGAGATTCATTTTGCGATATCTCCTCTCCACTGGACTGGGAGAGAGATGTACCCACGACCAACGGCGACGTTGCCGTCATTTGAATTGTACAGGAAGCCTAGATTTTGAGGAGAGCCAGTGTAGATGCGCGCAATGGTTAGAGAGAGAGGAATGAACGTAAGCTTTCGAGAAAGACATTCTTAAGGGGTTCACCGCACTCTGGCACTAACTCTCTGTCAATCAGTGTCACACAGAATCTTCATCGTCTTCAGGGCAGATAAGTATGAAACCTGGACATTCGATGGCGAGAGAGAGAGAGAGAGAGAGCAGAGAGAGAGAGAGAGCCGAGAGGAGAGAGAGAGAGAGCAAGAGAGAGAGAGAGAGAGAGAGAGAGAGATGCACTGGTGAAAAAAGGTTTTTTTTTTTTTTGTCCTGTGAAATATGCCCCACTTGACGGCAAAAACTGCCGCGCGGCAGATGTGTAGGTAGGGCATAAAAGCACTGGGCAACCGAGTATACGACGCGCTGAAGCGGTATATCCTTGACTTCTTCGTCACTCAGGCAATTGCTGAATAAAACGTTTCAGTGGCTGGCTGTTTTGTTGAACAACTATGAATGGCCCTGAATAGGACCAGAAGAGCAGAGTCATGAGGAAGATGCTGGCCACTCCAGTTTCAGTTTTGAACATAGTCTGAAACTCTCGCAACTTGTCAGAAGAAGTAGTAGACAACTGACAATGGAGAGTAGGGAGGAGAGCTGACGAGATGCCCTTTCCAGAAGAGCTAACATCCACTTCACGCTTGCGAACCTCTTATGAGACTGTCCCAGAGCGAGTAAGACGAGGTAGGCTATGCAAAATGCTGCAACAAACTCTCATATACTCGAGGGGGGGAGGAAAGAGATCCTAGCAGAGAGATAGACGAGCTCGATAGAGAGAGAGATAGATAGTAGGTGTGATGGACAAAATTGTTGACAAATCGCAAGCGCAACAAAACAACCAGAAAAGTACATAGTCCCTCCCCTGTCCCCCTCAGGCTGTTACGCCTTCATCGACAAAACCGCGTTACACTACTCGCGTCACTGCAGCGAAACGCTTCCGCTTTCAACTTCAGATCCAAACTTTGATCTGGGAACCACAAGCATTGCTAACCTTTCTGATCCAAGAACTTGTCAATAACAAGACCCAGATCCAATGACCCTCCCTTCTGCTGTCTCCACCATTCCCGAAAGCCATGGAGAACAGCTGCAATACACAGACTAAAATGAAAGATTCAGGATCTCTTGCCGACTTCTTGTAGATTTTTTGTCCAGAGGGCATGTTGAAAATAGAGCCTTACGTTACCAAGCAATGTATTTCAAAGGCAAGATTACAGTTTATAACGACACACATTTTGTTCTGCTAGGTATGCACATGATTCTGACATGATAGATGCTGAAGAATGACAATTGGGACAATTGTCAAATTTCTAGAAGTGGTATTCGTCACCAGTGATGAAAGTAACACACACGCGTTGTCATCAGACAGCTTTTAAACCCGCTCACCCAATGTCAGAGGTGTAAAATCACGTAAAATACTTATGGAAACGATTGTCATGACATGAGGAAAATACACACGATTTTCCTTCTTGAAGCGTAACTTTTGTTTGTTTGGATTGAAATCTGTACACGTTTTCGGAAACGGGTGAGTCTGTGTCCCAACCGCTGTTTTAATCGCAATGCAAGTCACACAGCTTTGTCTTCGCTTGGACGGATTTTGTTGTCGATGCGTAGTCGGACGGAGAGCCAACAGAGTGCGCACAAGCGGAGGGCAGGCCCTATTAATCACCGACACGAAGTGGCGTGACAGGAGCAGAGCGAGAGAGCCCGAAAGAGAGAAGCGAGAGACGAGAGAGCGAGAGAGGAGATGGGGGGGGCAGATGGTGGGAAGGCGGAGGACGGGAGGAGCGGGAAGGGGGGGGCGGGGAAAGAGCGAGCGTTCTTTCTGCAGCGGTTGTGGTCCGGGGCTGGGTTATTTCTCGCCTGTTTCGGTGGTCGGTCGGCTGCTGCATTAGTTAGTGTTGTTTAGACCCGCGTGGGTCTGATTCTCACTTTTTTTCTTTCCAATAAATGCCCCCCAATCTCTCGTCTATCTCTATCCTCTATCTATACGTACCACCTTCCATTAGCTCTCACGTCTGTGCTCGTTTCTCTACTGCTGGCCTTTCTTTCTTCTTACTTCTTCGTACTTTCTTCTCTTCAGACCGCCTCCTCCACTCTCGTTTTTCTCCTATATATCACTCACGCACTCATCTGGCTCTACGCTTTCTCGTCTAACGCCCACTCTAATCTGTCCGC
>JADBJO010010346.1:49590-62090 GCA_016801955.1 Conus betulinus
TCCCTTCCCCACTCTCCTCTAATCATCCCTGTCCCCTGTCCTCCCTCCCACACTTCCCTCCCTTCCCCCCGCCCACTTCTTCCCCATCCCCCCCTTCCCCTCCCTGTCCCCTCCTCCCCTTGTCTTCCCTCCCTTCCCCACTCTCCTCTATCCCCCCCCCCTGTCCCCTCCCACAGTTCCCTCCCTTCCCCACTCCCCTCTCTCCCCACTCCCTCACCCCTCCTCCATCCCCCACTTTCCCTTCCCCTCTCTCTCCCCCTCCCTGTCCCCGCCCACACTTTCCCTCCCCTTCCCCACTCTCCTCCCTCACCCCCCCCTGTCCCCTCCCACACTTCCCTCCCTTCCCACTCCCTCTATCCCCTCCCTGTCCCCTCCCACACTTCCCTCCCTTCCCCACTCTCCTCTATCCCCCCCCTGTCCCCTCCCACACTTCCCTCCCTTCCCCACTCTCCTCTATCCCCCCCCTGTCCCTCCTCCCACACTTCCCTCCCTTTCCCACTCTCCCTACTTCCCCCCCCCTGTCCCCTCCCACACTTCCCTCCCTTCCCCTCTCCTTCTCTATCCCCTCCCCTGTCCCCTCCCACACTTCCCTCCCTTCCCCACCCTTCTCCTCTATCCCCTCCCTGTCCCCTCCCACACTTCCCTCCCTTCCCCACTCTCCTCTATCCCCCCCTGTCCCCTCCCACACTTCCCTCCCTCCCCACTCTCCTCTATCCCTCCCTGTCCCCCCCCCACCTTCCCTCCCTTCCCCACTCTCCCTCTCACCCCTCACGCCCCCCCTGTCCCCTCCCACACTTTCCCGCCCCTCCCCCCACTCTCCCCCCCCCTGTCCCCTCCCACCCTCCCCTCCTTTCCCTCCTTCCCCACTCTCCTGTCCCCCCCCCCTGTCCCCCTTCCCACACTTCCCTCCCTTCCCCACTCTCCTCCCCCCCTCCCCTCCCTGTCTCCCCCACTTCCCTCCCTTCCCCACTCTCCTCTATCCCCCCCCCCCTGTCTTCCCTCCCTTCCCCACTCTCTCCCTCCTCCCCCCCCTCCCACACTTCCCTCCCTTCCCCCCCCCCTCCTCTCCCTGTCCCCTCCCACTTTCCCTCCCTTCCCCACTCTCCCTCTATCCCCCCCCTGTCCCCTCCCACACTTCCCTCCCTTCCCCACCCTCCTCTCCCCCCCCTGTCTCCCCCCACACTTCCCTCCCTTCCCCACTCTCCTCTATCCCCTCCCTGTCCCCTCCCACAGTTCCCTCCCTTCCCCACCCTCCTCCCCTCCCTCTTCCTCCCCTGTCCCCTCCCACACTTCCCCTCCCTTCCCCCCCTTCCCTCTACCCCCCCTGTCTCCTCCCACACTTCCCTCCTTTCCCCACTCTCCTCCTCCCCCCCCTGTCTCCTCCCACACTTCCCTCCCTTCCCCACTCTCCTCTATCCCCCCCTGTCCCTGTCCCCTCCCCCTCCAGTTCCCTCCCTTCCCCACTCTCCTCCTATCCCCCCCCCTGTCCCCTCCCACACTTCCCTCCCTTCCCCACTCTCCTCTATCCCCCCCCTGTCCCCCCTCCCACACTTCCCTCCCTTCCCCACTCTCCTCCCCTCCCTGTCCCCTCCCACAGTTCCCTCCCTTCCCCTTCCCCACTCCCCTCATCCCCCCCCCTTCCCCTCCCACTTCCCTCCCTTCCCCACTCTCCTCCTCCTCCCTGTCCCCCTCCCACACTCCCCTCCCCTTCCCCCTTCCCCACCTCTATCCCCTCCCTGTCCCCTCCCACACTTCCCTCCCTTCCCCACTCTCCTCTATCCCCTCCCTGTCCCCTCCCACACTTCCCTCCCTTCCCCACTCTCCTCTATCCCCTCCCTGTCCCCTCCCACACTTCCCTCCCTTCCCCACTCTCCTCCCCTCCCTGTCCCCTCCCACACTTTCTCCCTCCCCTCCCCCTCTCTCCCCTCTCCCTGTCCCCTCCCCACTTTCCCTCCCTTCCCCACTCCTCTTCCTCCCCTCCCTGTCCCCTCCCACACTTCCCTCCCTTCCCCCCTCCTCCCTCTATCCCCTCCCTGTCCCCTCCCACAGTTCCCTCCCTTCCCCCCTCTCCCTCCCCTCCCTGTCTCCCTCCCACAGTTCCCTCCCTTCCCCACTCCCCCTATCCCCTCCCTGTCCCCTCCCACAGTTCCCTCCCTTCCCCACTCTCCTCCCTCCCCTCCCTGTCCCCTCCCACACTTCCCCTCCCTTCCCCACTCTCCTCTATCCCCTCCCTGTCCCCTCCCACACTTCCCTCCCTCCCCCCTCTCCCCTCCCCTCCCTGTCCCTCCCACACTTCCCTCCCTTCCCCACTCTCCTCCCCTCCCTGTCCCCTCCCACAGTTCCCTCCCTTCCCCACTCCTCCTCCCCTCCCTGTCCCCTCCCACAGTTCCCTCCCTTCCCCCACCCTCCTCCTCCCCTCCCTGTCCCCTCCCACACATTCCCTCCCTTCCCCACTCTCCCTCTATCCCTCCCTGTCCCCTCCCCACACTTCCCTCCCTTCCCCACTCTCCTCCCCCCCCTGTCCCCCTCCCACACTTCCCTCCCTTCCCCCCTCCTCCTCCCCCCCCTGTCCCCTCCCACTCCTTTCCCTCCCTTCCCCCCTCCTCCCCACTTCCCTCCCCTCCCTCCCCTTCCCCCACTTCCCTCCCTTCCCCACTCTCCTCTATCCCCCCCCCCTGTCCCCTCCCACACTTCCCTCCCTTCCCACTCTCCTCCCCTCCCTGTCCCCCCTCCCACACTTCCCTCCCTCCCCCCCACTCTCCTTTATCCCCTCCCTGTCCCCTCCCACACTTCCCTCCCTTCCCCACTCTCCTCCCCCTCCCTCCCCTCCCATTCTTCCCTCCCTTCCCCCCCTCCCTATCCCCCCCCCTGTCTCCCTCCCACAGTTCCCTCCTTCCCCCCACTCTCCTTTATCCCCCCCCTGTCCCCTCCCACACTTCCCTCCCTTCCCCACTCTCCTCTATCCCCTCCCTGTCCCCCTCCCACAGTTCCCTCCCTTCCCCACTCTCCTTATCCCCTCCCTGTCCCCTCCCACAGTTCCCTCCCTTCCCCACTCTCCTCTCTCCTCTCCTGTGTCCCCTCCCACACTTCCCTCCCTTCCCCACTCTCCTCCCCTCCCCCTGTCCCTCCCACACTCCCCTCCCTTCCCACTCTCCCCTATCCCCTCCCTGTCCCCTCCCACAGTTTCCCTCCCTTCCCCCCCTCCTCTCCTCCCCCCCCCCTGTCCCCTCCCACCTTCCCTCCCTTCCCCACTCTCCCTATCCCTCCCTGTCCCCTCCCCCACGTCCCCTCCTTCCCCCCTCTCCTTTATCCCCTCCCTGTCCCCTCCCACACTTCCCTCCCTTCCCCCACTCTCCCTTATCCCCCCCTCCCTGTCCCCTCCCACACTTCCTCCCCCCCCCCCCCACTCTCTATCCCTCCCTCCCCTCCCCTGTCCCCCCCCCACTCCTTCCCCTCCCTTCCCCCCCACTCCTCTATCCCCCCCTGTCCCCTCCCCACTTTCCCTCCCCCCCCCCTCCCCCTCATCCCCCTGTCCCCTCCCTCCCTCCCCCCCACCTCCCTTCCCCCCCCCCCCCCACCCCCTCCCCCCCACTGTTCCCACTTCCCTCCCTTCCCCACTCTCCTCTATCCCCTCCCTGTCCCCTCCCACACTTCCCTCCCTTCCCCACTCTCCCTATCCCCTCCCTGTCCCCTCCCACAGTTTCCCCTCCCTTCCCCACTCTCCTCCCCTCCCTGTCCCCTCCCACACTTCCCCCCTTCCCCTCCCCTCCCTCCCCCCCTGTCCCCTCCCACACTTCCCTCCCTTCCCCCTCTCCCCCCCCCCGGCCCCTGTCCCCCCCACACACTTCCCTCCCTTCCCCCACTCTCCTTTATCACCCCCCTGTCCCCTCCCACACTTCCCCTCCCTTCCCCCACTCCTCTATCCCCTCCCTGTCCCCCTCCCACAGTTCCCTCCCTTCCCCACTCTCCCTATCCCTCCCCTGTCCCCTCCCCACAGTTCCCTCCCTTCCCCACTCTCCCTCCTCTCCCTGTCCCCTCCCCCCCACCCCTCCCCCCCCCCCCTCTCCCTCCCCTCCCTGTCCCCTCCCACCCTTCCCTCCCCTTCCCCCTCTCCTCCTCCCCTCCCTGTCCCCTCCCCCACAGTTCCCCCCTTCCCCACTCTCCTCTATCCCCCCCCTGTCCCCCTCCCACACTTCCCTCCCTTCCCCACTCTCCTCCCCCTCCCTGTCCCCTCCCACACTTCCCTCCCTTCCCCACTCTCCTCCCCCCCTCCCTGTCCCCTCCCCACACTTCCCTCCCTTCCCCCCTCTCCTCCCTCCCCTCCCTGTCCCCTCCCACACTTCCCTCCCTTCCCCACTCTCCCTCTCCTCCCCTCCCTGTCCCCTCCCTCACACAGTTCCCTCCCTTCCCCACTCTCCTCTATCCCCCCCCCTGTCCCCTCCCACTCCTTCCCTCCCTTCCCCACTCCCTCTCCTCCCCTCCCTGTCCCCCCCCCCCACTTCCCCTCCCTTCCCCCCTCTCCCCTCCCTCCTCCCCTCCCTGTCCCCTCCCACACTTTCCTCCCTTCCCCACTCTCCTCCTCCCCCTCCCTGTCCCCTCCCACACTTCCCTCCCTTCCCCACTCTCCTCCTCCCCCCCCTCCCTGTCCCCTCCCACAGTTCCCTCCCTTCCCCCCTCCCTCCTCCCCTCCTGTCCCCCCTCCCACACTTCCCTCCCTTCCCCACTCTCCCTCCCCCTCCCTGTCCCCTCCCACACTTCCCTCCCTTCCCCACTCTCCTCTATCCCCTCCCTGTCCCTCCCCACAGTTCCCTCCCTTCCCCCCTCTCCTCCTCCCCTCCCTGTCCCCTCCCACCCTTCCCTCCCTTCCCCACGCCCTCCCCCCCTCCCTGTCCCCTCCCACACTTCCCTCCCCCCCCCCCCTCCCCCTCCCCCTCCCTGTCCCCTCCCACACTTCCCCCCTTCCCCCTCCTCCCTCCCCCCCCCCCTGTCCCCTCCACAGTTCCCTCCCTTCCCCACTCTCCTCTATCTCCCCTCCCTGTCCCCTCCCACACTTCCCTCCCTTCCCCACTCTCCTCCTCCCCCCCTGTCCCCCCCACACTTCCCTCCCTTCCCCACTCCTCCTCCCCTCCCTGTCTCTCCCCCCCCCCTCCCTCCCTTCCCCCTCTCCTCTCCCTCCCCCTCCCTGTCCCCTCCCACACTTCCTCCCTTCCCCACTCTCTCCTTATCCCCCCCCCTGTCCCTCCCTCCACTTCCCTCCCTCTCCCTCCCCTCCCCTCCCCCCCCCTGTCCCCTCCCACCTCTTCCCTCCCTTCCCCCACTCTCCCTTCCCCCCCCTCCCCCCTCCCACCCCCCCCCTCCCCTCCCTCCTCTCCTCCCCTGTCCCCCTCTCCCCTTCCCCCCCCTCCCCCTCCTCCCTCCCTCCCTGTCCCCTCCCACACTCCCCTCCCTTCCTCCCCACTCCCCCTCCCCCCCTGTCCCCTCCACACTTCCCTCCCTTCCCCACTCCCTCTCCTATCCCCCCCCTGTCCCCTCCCACACTTCCCCCCCTTTCCCCACTCTCCTTTATCCCCCCCCTGTCCCCTCCCACAGTTCCCTCCCTTCCCCACTCTCCCTCCCCTCCCTCCCCCTCCCACAGTTCCCTCCCTTCCCCACTCTCCCTCCCCTCCCTGTCCCCCTCCCACACTTCCCTCCCCTTCCCCACCTCCTCCTCCCCTCCCTGTCCCCCCCCCACACTCCCTCCCTCCCTTCCCCCTCTCCCTATCCCCCCCCCTGTCCCCCCTCCACACTTTCCCTCCCTTCCCCCTCCCTCCTCCCCTCCCCCCCTGTCCCCCCCCTCCCTCCTTCCCTCCCTTCCCCCTCCTCTCCTCCCCTCCCTGTCCCCCCTCCCACACTTCCCTCCCTTCCCCACTCTCCCTCTCTCCCCCCCCTGTCCCCCCCCTTCCCTCCCTTCCCCCCTCCTTCCCCTCTCCCCCATGTCCCCTCCCCCCCTTCCCTCCCCCCCCACTCCCCCCTCTCCCTCTCCTGTCCCCTCCACTCCCCCCCCCCTCCCCTCTCCTCCCCTCCCCTCCCTGTCCCCCTCCCACCCTCCCCCCCCTTCCCCCTCTCCCTCCTCGCCCCCCTCCCCCCCCCCCTCCCCCCCACTTCCCTCCCTTCCCCCTCTCCTCCCCCCCCCTGTCCCCTCCCACACTTCCCTCCCCCCCCCCTCCCTCCCCCCTCCCTCTCCCCCCCACCCCCCTCCCCCCCTCCCCTCCCCCCTCCCCCTCCCCTGTCCCCCCCCCCCACTTCCCCTCCCTCCCCCTCCCCCTCTCCTCCCCCCCCCTGTCCCCCTCCCACCCTTCCCCCCTTCCCCACTCCCCTTTATCCCCCCCTGTCCCCTCCCACACTTCCCTCCCTTCCCCCTCTCCTCCTCCCCTCCCTGTCCCCTCCCCTTTCCCTCCCTTCCCCCCCCCCTCCTCCCCCTCCCTGTCCCCTCCCACAGTTTCCCCTCCCTTCCCCCTCTCCTCCTCTCCCCCCCCTGTCCCCTCCCACACTTCCCTCCCTTCCCCACTCTCCTCCCCTCCCTGTCCCCCTCCCACAGTTCCCTCCCTTCCCCACTCTCCTCCTCCCCTCCCTGTTCCCCTCCCACCTTCCCCTCCCTTCCCCACTCTCCTCCCCTCCCTGTCCCCTCCCTCCCAGTTCCCTCCCTTCCCCCCTCTCCTCCTCCCCTCCCTGTCCCCCTCCCCCTTCCCTCCCTTCCCCACTCCCCTCTCCCCCTCCCTGTCCCCTCCCACACGTTCCCTCCCTTCCCCACTCTCCTCTATCCCCCCTGTCCCCTCCCACACTTCCCTCCCTCCCCACTCCCCATCCCCCCCCTGTCCCCTCCCCAGTTCCCCCCTCCCCCCCTTCCCACCCTTCCCTCCCCTTCCCCACCCTCCTCTATCCCCTCCCTGTCCCCTCCCACACCTTCCCTCCCTTCCCCACTCTCCTTTATCTCCCCCCCTGTCCCCCTCCCACACTTCCCCCCCCTTTCCCACTCTCCTCTATCCCCTCCCTTTCCCCCCTCCCACAGTTCCCTCCCTTCCCCACTCTCCTCTATCCCCTCCCTGTCCCCTCCCACACTTCCCTCCCTTCCCTACACTCCTCCTCTCCCTGTCCCCTCCCACACTTCCCTCCCTTCCCCTCTCCTCCTCCCTTCCCTCTCCCCTCCCCTCTCCACTTCCCTCCCTTCCCCACTCGCCCTCTATCCCTCCCCCCCTCCTCTCCTCCCTCCCCTTCCCCCTCTCCCTTCCCCCTCCTCCTCTTCCCCCCCCCCTCCCCCCCTCCCACCCTTCCCCCTCCCTTCCCCACTCTCCTCCCCTCTCCCTGTCCCCCTCCCCACTTCCCTCCCTTCCCCACTCTCCTCCTCTCCTGTCCCCTCCCACACTTCCCTCCCTTCCCCACCCTCCTCCTCTCCCTGTCCCCTCCCACACTTCCCTCCCTTCTCCACTCTCCTCTATCCCCTCCCCTGTCCCCTCCCACAGTTCCCCTCCCTTCCCCACTCTCCTCTCTCCCCCCCTGTCCCCCCTCCCACACTTCCCTCCCTTCCCCACTCTCCCTCTCCCCCCCCCTGTCCCCCTCCCACCCTTCCCTCCCTCCCCCACTCTCCTCCTCCTCCCTGTCCCCCTCCCACAGTTCCCTCCCTTCCCCACTCTCCTCTATCCCCTCCCCTGTCCCCTCCCACACAGTTCCCTCCCTCCCCCTCTCCTCCCTCCTCTCCTCCCCTCCCTTCCCTCCCACAGTTCCCTCCCTTCCCCACTCTCCTCCCTCCCTGTCCCCTCTCCACTTTCCCTCCCTTCCCCACTCTCCCCCCCCCTGTCCCCCTCCCACCCTTCCCCTCCCTCCCCCACTCTCCTCCCCTCCCTCCCCCCTCCCCTCTTCCCTCCCTTCCCCTCTCTCCTCCCTCCCCCCCCCCCCTCCCACAGTTCCCTCCCTTCCCCCTCTCCTATCCCCCCCTGTCCCCTCCCACACTTCCCTCCCTTCCCCCCTCTCCTCCCTCACCCCCCTGTCCCCCCTCCCACACTTCCCTCTCCTTCCCCCCTCTCCTCCTCCCCCCCTGTCCCCTCCCACAGTTCCCTCCCTTCCCCACTCTCCCCTCCCCCCCCCCCCCTGTCCCCTCCCACAGTTCCCTCCCCTTCCCCACTCCCTCCCCTCCCTGTCCCCTCCCCACACTTCCCTCCCTTCCCCACCCCCCTATCCCCCCCCCTGTCCCCTCCCACACTTCCCTCCCTTCCCCCCTCCTCTCCTCCTCCCCCCCCCCCTCCCCCCCCCTCCCCACCCTTCCCCTCCCTTCCCCCTCCCTCCCCCCTCCCCCCCCCCCTGTCCCCTCCCCACCCTCCTTCCCTCCCTTCCCCCCTCTCCTCCTCCCTGTCCCCTCCCCTTCCCTCCCTTCCCTCCCTTCCCCACTCTCCCCTCACCCCTCCCTGTCCCCTCCCACCTTCCCTCCCTTCCCCACTCCCCCCTCCCCCCCCCCCCTGTCCCCTCCCACCCACTTCCCTCCCTTCCCCACTCTCCTCCCCTCCCTGTCCCCCCCTCCCACACTTCCCTCCCTTCCCCCCCTCCCCTCTCCCTCCCTGTCCCCTCCCACACTTCCCTCCCTTCCCCACTCTCCTTTATCCCCCCCCTGTCCCCCCTCCCTCCACTTCCCTCCTTCCCCACTCTCCTTTATCACCCCCCCCTGTCCCCCCTCCCACACTTCCCCCCCTCCCCCCACTCTCCCTCCCCTCCCTGTCCCCTCCACACTTCCCCTCCCTCCCCCCCTCCCTTCCCCTCCCCCACTCCCTCCTTCCCTCCCTTCCCCCCCCCCCCTATCCCCTCCCACCCCTCCCCTCCCCTCCTCCCCACTCTCCTCCCCTCCCTGTCCCCCCCCCACACTTCCCTCCCTTCCCCACTCTCCTTTATCCCCCCTCCCCTCCCCTCCCACCCCCCCTCCCTTCCCCCCTCCCCCTCCCCCCTCCCTGTCCCCTCCCACCTTCCCCTCCCCCTCCCTCCCTTCCCCACTCTCCTTTATCCCCCCCCCTGTCCCCTCCCCCAGTTCCTTCCCTCCCCCCCCTCCCCTCCTCCCCTCCCTGTCCCCTCCCACACTTCCCCCCTCCCTTCCCCCCTCTCTCCTCCCCCCCGTCCCCCCTCCCACTGTCCCCTCCCTTCCCCCTCCCCTCCCCCCCCCCCCCCCCTCCCCTCCCCCTCTCCCCCCCCCCCCCCCTCCCACACTTCCCTCCCTTCCCCACTCTCCTTTATCCCCCCCCCTGTCCCCTCCCACACTTCCCTCCCTCCCCCACTCTCCTCCCCCCCCCTGTCCCCCCCCACAGTTCCCTCCCTTCCCCACTCTCCTCCCCTCCCTGTCCCCTCCCCACTTCCCTCCCTCCCCCACTCTCCTTTATCTCCCCCCTCCCTGTCCCCTCCCACAGTTCCCTCCCTTCCCCACTCTCCTCCTCCCCTCCCTGTCCCCCTCCCACCTTCCCCCCTTCCCCACTCTCCTCCCCCCTCCCTGTCCCCTCCCACACTTCCCTCCCTTCCCCCCACTCTCCTTTATCCCCCCCCCTGTCCCCCCCCACACTTCCCTCCCTTCCCCACTCTCCTCCCCTCCCTGTCCCCCTCCCACAGTTCCCTCCCTTCCCCACTCCCTCCCCCTCCCCCCCCGGTCCCCCTCCCACAGTTCCCTCCCTTCCCCACTCTCTCCTCCCCTCCCCCTCCCCTCCCCGTCCCTCCCCTCCCCTTCCTCCCTTCCCCCTATCTCCCCCCCCCCCCTCCCCTCCCACAGTTCCCCCCTCCCTTCCCCACTCTCTCCCCCTCCCCTCCCCCCCCCCCACTTCCCTCCCTTCCCCACTCTCCTTTATCACCCCCCCCTCCCCCCTCCCTCCCTTCCCCACTCCCTCCCTCTCTCCCCACTCTCCTCCCCTCCCTGTCCCCCTCCCACAGTTCCCTCCCTCCCCCCACTCTCCTATCACCCCCCCCTGTCCCCCTCCCACAGTCCCCTCCCTTCCCCACTCTCCCTCCCCCCCTGTCCCCTCCCACAGTTCCCTCCCTTCCCCACTCTCCTTTATCCCCCCCCCTGTCCCCTCCCACACTTCCCTCCCTTCCCCACTCTCCTCCCCTCCCTGTCCCCTCCCACAGTTCCCTCCCTTCCCCACTCTCCTCCCCTCCCTGTCCCCTCCCCCTCACTCCCTCCCCCCTCCCTTCCCCACTCTCCCCCTCCCCCCCTGTCCCCTCCCACAGTTCCCTCCCTTTCCCCTTCCTCTCCCTCCCCCCCCTGTCCCCCCCACACTTCCCTCCCTTCCCCACTCTCCTATCCCCCCCCCTGTCCCCTCCCACACTTCCCTCCCTTCCCCACTCTCCTCCCCTCCCTGTCCCCTCCCACAGTTCCCTCCCTTCCCCCTCTCCCTCCTATCCCCCCCCTGTCCCCTCCCACAGTTCCCTCCCTTCCCCACTCTCCTTTATCCCCCCCCTGTCCCCCTCCCCTCCCTCCTTCCCTCCCTTCCCACTCTCCTCCCCCCCTGTCCCCCTCCCCCAGTTCCCTCCCTTCCCCCTCTCCTCCCCCCCCCTCCCCTGTCCCCTCCCCACCCTTCCCTCCCTTCCCCACTCTCCTTTATCCCCCCCCTGTCCCCCTCCCCACACTTCCCTCCCCCTTCCCACTCTCCTCCCCCTCCCTGTCCCCTCCCACAGTTCCCCCCCTTCCCCACTCTCCTCCCCCCCCCCCTGTCCCCCTCCCACACTTCCCTCCCTTCCCACTCTCCTCCCCTCCCTCCCCTCCCCCTCCCCCCTCCCCCCTTCCCTCCCTTCCCCACCCTCCTTTATCCCCCCCCTGTCCCCCTCCCACACTTCCCTCCCTTCCCCACTCTCCTCCCCCTCCCTGTCCCCTCCCACACTTCCCCTCCCTCCCTTCCCCCACTCTCCTCCCCTCCCTGTCCCCTCCCACACTTCCTCCCTTCCCCACTCTCCTTATCCCCCCCCTGTCCCCCTCCCACACTTCCCTCCCTTCCCCCACTCTCCTCTATCTCCCTCCCTGTCCCCTCCCCCCTCCCCCCTTCCCCCCCCTTCCCCACTCTCCTCTATCTCCCCCCTCCTTCCCCTCCCCCTTCCCTCCCTTCCCCTCCCCCTCTCCTCCCCTCCCCTTCCCCCACTCCCTCCTTCCCTCCCTTCCCCCTCCCCTTTATCCCCTCCCTGTCCCCTCCCCACCCTTCCCTCCCTTCCCTACTCCCTCCCTCCTCTCCCTGTCCCCCTCCCCCACTTCCCTCCCCTCCCCCCCTCTCCTCCCCCCCTGTCCCTCCCCCACTTCCCTCCCTTCCCCCTCTCCTCTTCCCCCCTCCCTGTCCCCTCCCCCTTTCCCTCCCTCCCTTCCCCACTCTCCTCTATCCCCCCCTGTCCCCCTCCCACCTTCCCTCCCTTCCCCACTCTCCTCCCCTCCCTGCCCCCCCCCCCCCTCCCCCTCCCTTCCCCACTCTCCTATATCCCCCCCCTGTCCCCTCCCACTTCCCTCCCTTCCCCCTCCTCCCCCCTCCCCCTCCCCCTGTCCCCCTCCCCACTTCCCTCCCCTCCCCCCCACTCTCCTCTATCCCCCCTCCCTGTCCCCTCCCCCCACACTTCCCTCCCTTCCCCACTCTCCTCCCCTCCCTGTCCCCTCCCACACTTCCCTCCCTTCCCCACTCTCCTATCCCCTCCCTGTCCCCTCCCACACTTCCCTCCCTTCCCCCCACTCTCCTCTTCCCCCCTCCCTGTCCCCTCCCACACCTTCCCTCCCTTCCCCCCTCTCCCCCCCCTCCCCCCCCCTCCCTGTCCCCCTCCCACCCTTCCCTCCCTTCCCCCTCTCTCTCTTCCCCCCCCCCCCCTCCCCCCCTCCACACTTCCCCCCCTTCCCCACTCTCCTCTATCCCCCTCCCTGTCCCCTCCCACCCTTCCCTCCCTTCCCCACTCTCCTCCCCCCTCCCTGTCCCCTCCCACCTTCCCTCCCCCCCCTACTCCCTCCTCCCCTCCCTGTCCCCCTCCCACACTTCCCCTCCCTTCCCCCCCTCTCTCCCCTCCCTGTCCCCTCCCACACTTCCCTCCCTTCCCCACTCTCCTCTATCCCCTCCCTGTCTCCTCCCACAGTTCCCCTCCCTTCCCCACTCTCCTCTATCCCCCCTGTCCCCCCTCCCACACTTCCCTCCCTTCCCCACTCTCCTCCCCCCCTGTCCCCCCCCACAGTTCCCTCCCTCCCCCCTCCCCACTCTCCTCTCTATCCCCCCCTGTCCCCTCCCCCACAGTTCCCTCCCCTTGTCCCCCCCCACTCTCCTCTATCCCCCCCTGTCCTCCCCCCCTCCCACACTTCCCTCCCTTCCCCACTCTCCTCCTCCCCCCCCTGTCCCCCTCCCCCACTTCCCTCCCCCTTCCCCCCACTCTCCTCCCCCCTCCCTGTCCCCTCCCACAGTTCCCTCCCTTCCCCACTCTCCTCTCTATCCCCTCCCTTTCCCCTCCCACCCTTCCCTCCCTCTCCCCACTCTCCTCCCCTC
>JADBJO010010346.1:67090-73659 GCA_016801955.1 Conus betulinus
TGCATGTGTGGGCTATCATCTCTTTCCCATTGTCATTGACAATCAAACGCTGAAAGACCAGTTGCCTTTCTCCTGTGTTTTTTTTTTTTTCCTCAGTGGAAGTTTAATACGTAGCCTTTCTATTAAGCGACAGAATTTCAGAAGCAAGAGACAAGGTACCAATTTACAGCCAAGCGATGGTGCCTCCCCAGCCAAACACAGGGTTCACTGGGCAATGCGTCTGATAAATTCAACCCGACAGATACCAGAGAGTGACATCTGGCACAATCACCCCATTTTCTAGAACGGATTCCGTCACATGATAAATGTGTATCTCCCAGGGCCGTCATCACTTCGGCCTCTAACCACGCGCAAATTTTAAAGGTATAATAACAACAACAATACTTCACAAACTTATTTTCATGGAAATCAAAAAAACAAATCTGGTTTTGTCACTAATCTATAACTTTTGTTGAGGTTTAATATTTGCGGACGGAAGTTATCGGATCAGTGTAATCACTGAGGGTTTTTTTTTTTTCTTTTTTTTTTTTTTTTTTTTTTTTTTTTAATCGCGATGCACGTGCTGCCAGTTCGCTCGGGGGGATTTTGGTTTTCGATGGGGAAGCGCAGAGGGCAGCCAATGGAGGGGCAAAGACCGGGTGCACGTGCACAGGCCATTAGATAATCACGGACAAATTGGAGATGGATGAGGAGAGAAAGGGGGAGGGGGGTGAAGGGGAGAGGAGGGGAGACAGAGGGAAGAGAGGGGAGAGTTGGGCAGCAGAAAGGAGTGAGTCGGGGGTGGGGGTGTGGGTGGGTGGGGGTGGGGGGGGAGAGGTCCTGGGCGCGTTTGTGCTTCCCCGTGCTGGTGTTTTTCTTTGCTCTGTTTCTGTGGTCGTGGCTGTGCAGCGTTTGTTTGTGAGCCACATCGTGGTTTTTAATCTCTTTGTCTGTTACTCTTTTTTGCCTGCCTGCCTGCCTGCTTGCCTGCCTGTCTGTCTGTCAGTCTGTCTGTCTGTCTGTCTGTCTCTCTCTCTCTCTCTCTCTCTCTCTCTCCTCTTTGTTTCCATTTCTTTTTTTCTCTTTTTGGCCTCCATTTCTCTCCCTTCTTTTGGTTGCGTTCCAGACAGACAGACAGACAGACAGACAGACAGACAGACGCACACATACACGCACACGCACTCACACACACACACACGTGCACCACCACCCCCACGCGCGCGCGCGCGCATAAACACACACACACACACACACACACACACACACACACACACCACACACACACACACACAGAGCCCCTGAAAGGAGACCTGCACTGCTGCCGAATCTTTCGTTGTGTTCAGTTCTGATCCAGTCAAAATGCAAGACCCCACTTCCACACGCTAAATCGCTTAGTCATGGAACCAGCGTGTGTAAGTGTCCCCTGCGAGAGGGCGCCACCGTGGCCACCATCCAGAGACAGTGCCCATGAGCATGCTGATACCGACGATCTCAACAGAAATACACCGTGTAGAGGACATCGGAAATATGGTTTACCATAAGAGCAGGGCAAGAAGGTCTAGAGGATTTTGGAGACTTCTCTTCCACCTTCTCCTCCTCTTTCTGCTCCTTTCTCTTCCTCTCTCTTCCGCCTCCGTCCTCTGTCCCTTTTTCTTTTGTATTCGTGTTTCTTGTTCTAGTTCTTCAAGATCATGATCATGATCATGATCATGATCTTCTTCTTCTTCTTTCTTCTCTTCTTCTTCTCGGCTTCTTCTTCTTCTTCTTCTTCTTCTTCTCTCCTTCTCTTCTTCTTTCTCTGTCTCTATTCTTTTTCTTCTTTCTTCTTCTTCTTCTCTCTTCTTCTATTCTTCGCATCTTCTTCTCTTTCCTTCTTCCTTCTTCTTCTTCCTTCATTTCTCTTCTTCTCTTTCTTCTTGTCTCTCCTCTTCTCCTGTCATCCTCCTCTTGTCTCTCTCTCTCTCTCCAATTCGCTCCTTTATTCTTCTTCCTTCTTCTCTTGTCTGTCCTCTCTTCTTGTCTCTCCATTGGTCTTTCTCTTTTCCTTCTTTTTTTTGTCTCTCCCTATTCTTCTTTTCTTCTTCTTTTTCTTCTTCTTCTTCTTTTTTCTTCTTCTTCTCTCCTTCTCTCCCTCTCTCCCTCTCTACCCCCCCCTCCTCCTCCTCTCTCTTTCTGTCTCTATATGAATATTGTGTTTGACTGGTTTCAAACGCAAGTGAAATATTTTTGTTTTATCTTGGTTTGTTTCCTTGAATGATTTCCCCTTGTAATTGTTTGCTTGCATGTTTTTCTGGAAAGAAATTACTTCCTTTTGCAGATGAACCCGTACCCATTTTCATTTTATTCTCAGCAAAACGAGTACCCATTGTTTACCAGTTGGGGCCTTGCAATTAAAAAAAATCAGAGTTCAGAGTTCACAGTTCTCACTCTTTCTCTCTCTCTGTTTCGGTCTCTGTCTCTCTGTCTCTGTCTCTGTCTCTCTCTCTCTCTCCTTTCTCTCTCTCTCCTCGTCCCGTCTCTCTATCTCTGTCTGTCTGTCTCTGTGTATCTCTGTCTGTGTCTGTCTGTCTGTCTGATTTTCTACATTAGAGTGTGGTCCTGTCCTGCCCACCTTGGCCGTCGCTCAAAGTTTAAGACTAATATTGAATCTTCCAGACTTGTTCCCCCCTCGCCCCTAAGCCTCTCCTCTATCGCCTCTCTCCCTCCACAATCTCCCCCACCCCCTTACCCTTCTCCCCTCTGTTCCTTCTCGCCCCTCCATCGTATTTCTTTGACCCTCGCGACCTTAAGGAACTCCTTGTGTCAAGTACAAATACATGATTTGATAACAGCACAGCTTTCCCCTACGTGCACATGTGGGTGCGTGCGCGTGCATTCGCGCGCGCGCACACACGTGTGTGTGTGTGTTGTGTGTGTGTGTGTGTGTGTGTGGTGTTTGTGTGTGTGTGTGTGCGTGTTGTGTGTGTGTGTGCGGTGTGTGTGTGTGTTTTCGTTGTGCGTGTGTGTGTGTGTGTGTGTTCGTGTGTGTTGTGGTGTGTGGTGTGTGTGTGTGTGTGTGTGTGGTTTGAGAGAGAGAGAATAATTGATGAATGAATGAATGAATGAGCTGAATGAATGATTTTATTCATGAAGGCCTCAGCTCCTTATGAAGGGGTAAATGTACAATACATGACACCTTCATCATACCAGTTCAAAACAAGTACGTTTTAACAACGCTATGGCAGTCGTATGGCACTGTGAAGCAGCTTTTCTCTATATATTTACAACCCTTACACAAACCAATGAAAAACTGCATAGAACGTCAGGTTTAGTACACGCCATCAGTAAACTTAGTTTACATAAACAGGATTCTCGAAAATATTTCGGCTCCAAATTTTTTATCCAATTTCAATTCAATTTTGGCAACAAAGAACGAAGTGTATCTTGTCTTCTGTAGACATCTGACATAATCGACACATTAGATCGCTGTCATTACAAGTTTTATACCTAAAACGATGCACATTCAAATCAGATATACCCCGTCTAACCCTGCTCATTAAATATTTTAGTTTCGATTTCATATTTACCTTGAATATTGCTTAACATCATGTTTATTACAAAAAAGTTCTGTACATAGTAAATCTTTCACTAGTGTAATTGTGATCATTCCACGGTTTGTCATTTACAGTCAATCAAACGTTGATGAAATATTGATAGAGAAGGTTGTTTTCATTTCCCACACCTTGATTAACCCACACATCACTAAACCACTTGCTATATAAAACAAACACGCACATTTGATATCCAGCTCTTTTTCCTCCTCATCTTGCACTAATCACACAACATTCTGTATGGCTATGTAAGGTAGCCTATGTTCATATCCATATGTAACAGCTTAAACCGAGATCGAATCCAGTTGACCGCAGAATTCACATACCTGGGAAATCTGTTTGTTTAAACCATACACTAGATCATTGGAGGTTCACAGTAGATCTACTCCTAAATACCTTTCGGAGAACAAACAAATGAACTGACTCACAGTGAACAGCGGCTTTGTCTAACCTCCATATATTTTGATCCGTTATAACAAAACCTGGCTGAATCGGCGTATTAAAAAGTTTTATAAACAGTTCAAAGGGATTGCTGTTTAGAGCATACAACTTTTGTACTAGAACATAATGCAATTTTTTTGCGCGACTTAACTGGCAAGATCTGTACAGACACTGTGGACTCAGACGAGTGGATGTATGTAAATATTCCCAAACGCTTGTAACCTTAACTACAGGCATGATCACACCATCGTATCGCCAATCGCTCGCATCGCTCCCTTACACTGAAATAACCCTCCCCTCCGAAATACATTCTATTACTTTTATTCATATGAACCTCAACTGACTGCTTAGGAAGCCGCACGATGCAATTGTTTCTCTGTGTCTGCGGCACCTCACAACAGTCGCTGACAGTAAAACGACATCATCCAGCTGACAGAAGAATGGGCAACTCAAATGCAGTGTGTGAAAGCACAGCACCGTGTTTTCCGTTATTAATTACTTGGTGCTAACTTGTTTATAAAAACAGAGAATAATACAGAGCTTCACGCGTCCCCCTGTTTGACACCTGCTGCACATTCTTATTTATCTTATGGGGCCGGAATAGCTCAGTTAGTAGAGCGCCGGACCTCGTGATCCTGGGGTTGCGGTTTCGAATCTCCGCCGGGCCGTACAAAAGTTCGGTACAGGGGGGATTTTTCCCTCTCGGGGTTTACATTGTTTTCTGACTCCATCTTTTCCCATACAGTCCTTCGAATAAGACTATAAACCTGCGAGGTTCCGTGTGTGTGAACGCACGCACACATCTTGCACACACGTAAAATCCTACCGCCAACTTTCGGAAGAGAAGGCCGTTTGGCCGTTTGGTATGGATGACACGTTACACATAGTATGCACCCTGCGTAAGAAATGGAAAGAATGAAGGAAGTAAGGAAACTGAGTGAACGATATGAATGATATGGACTGGATGGCAACGGGGAAACGACTAAATGAAGCGGCCAGCAGGCAGCTCTTTAGTCGGCGCTACTCAGGTAGGCAGCCCGTTGTGTAAACGAGTGTGGATTGTCAAGCGCTTAGAGCGTGTTGGTCTCTAGCTGAGAATAGGCGCTATATAAGTATTCATTAAAATAATAATAATTAATAATAATCAGAAATTTTTCTGAACCACATCTTACTCTACATTTTGCATTTTCAACATATCTTTAATACACTTTGTATAACTTACACTGATCCATTTTTTTTTTAATGATATAGGCCATAGTAGAATTCTATAAATGAGTCAAAAACGCGTTTTTCCGAAGTCTACGCTACATAAAGTTTGTGATTCTATAAAATCTGCTTTTGTACGAGAGAGAGAGAGAGAGAGAGAGAGAGAGAGAGAGAGAGAGGGGTGTTTGCCAGAGAATGTGTGTATATGACACGGTATGCAGACTAAGCGCTTTTTGGGGGCCAATGGTTCGTTAAGAAATGGAATTCTGTATTTGTTTGTTTGGCTTTTTTTTTTTTTTTTTGACTTTGCAAAGCTGAGTATGGAATTATCCTTCACCTGTCAACAGCCGTGTGTTTAACAGAAGCTTTTTATTCTGTTTATTTTTGCCTCTGGGGCTATAGAAATTATGCTTCCACATGCATCTATTACTTCGTCTGTCTGTCTGTCTGTCTGTCTGTCTGTCTGTCGGCAAGACTACGCGAAAACTGTGAAACTGCTGTTAACAGGACTTAGTGGAGGGTTGAAATGTACCCCAAGGCACGAACCATTAGATGCTGACGCGGAAATATGGTGCAGGGAAGAGAGAGAGAGAGAGAGAGAGAGGGGGGGGATTGACGAGAGAGGGAGAGAGAGAGAGAGAGAAAGGGATAGAGAGAGAGAGGTGGAGGAGGGAGGGAGAAAGAGTAGGAGCGAGACAGAAAGAGAGAGAGGGAGAGAGAGAGCGAGAGAGAGAGAGGAGAGAGCGAGCGAGCGAGAGAGCGAGAGAGAGAGGGAGAGGAGGAGATAGAGATATAGCGAGCGAGAGAGAGAGGGAGAAGAGAGAGAAGGGAGGAAGAGAGATAGAGAGAGAGGAGGAGAGAGAGAGAAAGAGCGAAGGAGAGAGAGAGTGAGGAGGGAGAGGGGGATGAGGGAGAAAGAGAGGAGAGAGAGAGAGAGAGAGAGAGAGAGGAGAGGGTGGTGGGGAGGGAGGAAGTATAACGAATGCAAATATTCAATAGAGGACTGAGGCCAAGGCCCAAGGGGCTTGCATTGAAAACGAAAACAGAAAAAAAGTCAGCATATACTGTGGCGTCAGAATTGAAATATGAAACCTTTTATTACATAAGCAACTTCACAAATTAAATCAAGAAATTTTTAGTTCGGATACTGTTATTTTTTTTTTTACTTCATAAATATTCCTCCTAAAGTCAAGAGTTTTTTTTCCCCCTCCCCCCTCACCTCACCACCTTTTAAAATACCAAGGGATTTAAACACCGATACTCCATATGGGTTTGAATGTATAGGGAGCGCTGGGTTGGGCGGAAGGTAGGAGAGGAGGAGGAGATGAGAGGATAGAGAGGCGAGATGAGAGA
>JADBJO010010347.1:0-2500 GCA_016801955.1 Conus betulinus
TTTTGATGTTTGAGAGGTGAATATGTAGATGCCTGTTGGAATGCATGATGGTTTTGTTTTCTGTCTGTTACTTCATGGCTACGTGGATAAGTGCTGTGTAAACATGAGAAGATAGTTGCAGAGAATGTGGACTGGACAGAAAGCTTGTGCGCTTTGTGTTTCAGGAGAAGAGTGACCACTACTGGCCGGCGGACTCAGAGCCCAAGTATTACGGAGATCTGCAGGTGGTCATCTTGAACGAGACGCATCTACCTGACTGGACCATCACAGAATTCAGGATGTGTCTGGTAGGTCTGGGTGTACATGTGTCCGTGCTGACTGGTAGTTCATAATGGACCATCACAGAATTCAGGATGTGTCTGGTAGGTCTGGATGGACGTGTGTCCGTGCTGACTGGTAGTTCATAATGGACCATCACAGAATTCAGGATGTGTCTGGTAGGTCTGGATGGACGTGTGTACGTGCTGACTGGTAGTTCTAATGGACCATCACAGAATTCAGGATGTGTCTGGTAGGTCTGGATGGACGTGTGTACGTGCTGACTGGTAGTTCATAATGGACCATCACAGAATTCAGGATGTGTCTGGTAGGTCTGGATGGACGTGTGTACGTGCTGACTGGTAGTTCATAATGGACCATCACAGAATTCAGGATGTGTTCTGGTAGGTCTGGATGGACGTGTGTACGTGCTGACTGTAGTTCATAATGGACCATCACAGATGTGTATGTCCTGACTGTAGTTCATAATGAACCATCACAGATGTGTATGTGCTGACTGTAGTTCATAATGAACCATCACAGATGTGTATGTGCTGACTGTAGTTCATAATGAACCATCACAGATGTGTATGTGCTGACTGGTAGTTCTGATGAGCCATCACAGATGTGTATGTGCTGACTGGTAGTTCACAATGGTTTTGACGGTGTCAGTGCTTCATCTGCATTGTGTTTTTTTGTGATACTTGGACATTTGTATGTTGTGTTGTAGTAGTGTAGTAGTTTCATTCTATGTCTTTTCACAAATTATTTGATATTAGACGGGGTGTGGTGTGTTCATTTTCCTGTCTCTGTCTCCTGACCATTTCAGCATTCCTCCATTGGCACGGGACTTTTGTCATGACCCTAACATGTGCAGAGAAATCGGGAAGGGAAGGAACCAAAAACTGAGGTGACCATGAGAAATCAGGACATGATTGGTGTCCAGTGCGGAGAAAGTTGTCCATCTTTTCCATGTTGACTGATTGCCAGTGATGCTGATGATGATGCTGTGGAGATCCACTTTGGTCAACACCTGTGGGACAGGGAGGCGCTCACTCTGTCCCTCCTTTACCGATATGTTTTCTGTTGTGTACCAGGCCTGAGAGATACAGACACCTGGAGTGTTTCTCGGGAAATTTGAGCAGCGCTCTCGAAGATGCCAGGAGAGCATAACTCTTGACCTCCTGAACCCGTCACTTTGTGAACCTTGGAAGAAGCAAGCCCAGGGAAATGTCTGTGATGCTGTTGAGGTTTAAAGCTTGGATTTGTGTGTTATCCGTCTGAGATAGTCACCACCCAGTGTTTGGGGCAGTTGGAAACAAGAGATGTTTTTGGTTTCCTCGGTTCTTGTTGTCAGTTACTAGAGGACATATCAGCGCAGTTTCTTTCTCTTGAATGGCGGAATTCGGAAGCAGTTTCCTTACTCTTCTTGACCCTTTCACTGCCACTAGCGACAAATGTCCATAGTACAGTGAGCTGCTGTTGTGAGTGTGTGTGTGTGTAACGTCTGCATTTGCGTCAGTCACTGTTTCCCCTGTTGTTAATCAAAGAGAGGAAGAAGAGGTTGGTCACGCAGTCACTTTCAGATCCATATGACTTGGCAATGCACTGTCAGGTATGAAAGAAAACGCCCAATTTTTAGTGGATTTTGGACGATTTCTACAGTCTTGTTTGTGCAGAGGAGAGCAAGTTTACAACCATGTATTGTAAGCAAAAAAAAATCGTACATCTGAACTTGATCTCAGTATGCATATTTACACCTGGCAGGTTGGCTTTGATAGTGACAGTGATTCCACACAGCTTCATGAACACTGCTGACTGCGTGCAGACATCCTGGTGCAGTGGGAGGGGGGGGTTGGTGGTGGTGGCAGCAGTCATGGTGAGAATGTTCAGCCGTGGAGCTGACAGTCTTAAGTTTCAACCCTTTGTGGAATCAATTTGCACAGGTTGAACTCCCCTCTCCCCCCCCCCCCCCTCCCCTTGCTGCCTCCATTCCCTCCATCCACCCTGTGATAAATGGGTACCTGATTCAAGCTCAGGGAAGAATAAGGTAGAGGAAGGAAAGGGTTCGTCTCCACCTTCCATTATGCTGTGCTGTTGAAGCAGGGAGGTAACTGCTCTCAGGTGTGTCACTGTTGTGTTTGCAGGGAGATAACTGCCGACAGGTGCGTCATTTCCACTACAAGGCCTGGCCGGACTTCGGGGTGCCCAAGAACCACTCGTCCTTGATACGCTTCGTGCG
>JADBJO010010347.1:5000-15000 GCA_016801955.1 Conus betulinus
GACAGGGACGGTCTGATTTGGAGGTGACACTATGGAGGTTGGGGGGGGCGGGGGGGGGGGGGGGGGGGGGGGGGGGGGGAAGGAGAGAGGGAAATCCTCAATAGGCAGCATGACAAGAACAGGAAGACCCTTTTGAATGTTTTGTTTCTTGAGTACTTATAGGACTTTTTTCACTCCATGATTTTGATTAGATTTTTTGTTTGTGTGTTTTCTGTCGTGTTGGATATTTGAAGAAATCTGATGCAATAATTTTTCCTGTTCAGTTTTGCTGTCAGCAGTATTTCTTGTAGATTTGTGTGTGTGTGTGTGTGTGTGAGTGTGTGTGTGTGTGTGTGTGTGTGAGAGTGTGTGTGTGTGTGTGTGGTGTGTGCGAGTGTGTGTGCGTGCATGCGTGTGTGCGTGCGTGTGTGTGTGTTTTACCTTATCTTTAGTTTATTTGGTTCCTTTTGTCCCTCCCTTTTTACAATTACCGCCTCCCCCACCCCCCCCTCCTCCCCACCCATTCACCACCATCCCTCGTCATCCCACCATCCTTCCACCCTGCCCTCACCCCAGTTCTCCAGTCTCATCCACGCTCCTTTCTTTATCAGCACACCATCCCGCTTTAAAAGCATGTGTGTTTTTTTTTTACCCTTACACGATTTGTCCCTGCGTTTCACGCCGCACGAGGTGAACTGAAGGAAAGCACAGTGCTACATTTGTGTGGATGTAATCTTGAGTCGCTGTTGACAAGGGATCAGGTTTGGGTTGATGCAGCGTTGTTACCTTTTGACATTTATCCACTGTTGTCTGTTAACACTCATGGAGCTGAAGTCGGCAGCTCTGAGCCTTTGGGTCTTAGATGGGTTTTTTTTTTTTTCTGTAAAGGAAATGAAGGACAGGATTTGTGGACTTTTCAGCCTCCTTGATAAGAGAGTTTTAGAAGATATTTACTCTGTAAGCTGTTGAGGAAAATAACAACCACCAAACTGTAAAGATAAGAACTTATGATAAAGAACACAAGAGAAGGTTGAAATCAAGGGCATCAACCTAGACCTGACTGGCCGTGCACCCACTGCATTGTCTCCCCTCCACTACCAGCTTTTACTTTGAGATGTGATACACTGTGAATAAGTCATCAGTTGACGTGGCAGTATTTCAGTGTCCTTTTCTGTTTATCCTATGTTTTCATCCTTCTTTGAAACAAAACAAAACAAAAGAAACGAAGAGCACTAGAACATGGATGAGAAACTAAAGACTGACAGGTGGATGATCAGGGGAATTAACTCTTCCAAACTTTGAAGAGGAAACTGGTTAATTTTGACTGGATTTTTTTTTTTTTTTTTTTTGTCAAGTTGAACATGTCCGAGTTGGGCTTAAGCGCTCGCTGTGGATTTTGATTCCTGTCATGTAATTCTGTGTGTAGTTAGTTCCCTTTTTTTTTTGTGGTTGGCTGGGCTGTGAACATGATGACTTGACTCATGATGTGACTTGAGCCCAGGGTAGTTCCAAGAGTGCAGGGAGCATGAAATGTATTCTTTAAATTCACAATTCAGGAAGCTTTGATTCACTGGAATGACAGTTTTCAGTGCTGGGCAACTACTGTTCCCACTGTCTGCATGATTTGGGACCAGTAAAAGAAAACAGGGGGAGGGGGAGGGAGAAGAAGAAGATGGACAAAGAGATTTTGTTAGGAGTGGTTGTCAGCTGTTTTGAAACCCTGCGTCCACAAGAGCCTCAGGTAGACTCTTTGTGGTAACTGACTTTGTGGATGAGCTGAAAGTGTTGGCTTCTATCCATGGACTCGACCTATTGTATCAAAGTTACACTTGACTCTTTCCTTCACACACACACACACACACACACACACACATACAGGCAGACATATACACAACTCACTCGAGGAACACACACACACAGACCACAACACACACAGGAGATAGAACACACAAAGTGAGAGAATGACACCACACACAAACTCAGGTGGAGACATGCCACACCTAGTGTTCAGTGAGCTTAACCTCCGTATGTTTTGATGGCACGTCCCTTTAGACACGGATTGAGACTTGACGAGTACATGACCCTTGTGGGAAGAGAGTTTGTTTTTCCAATTTTGGACAAAACATTTGGAGGATTGGGCTTTTCGTTCAAATCACTTTTTGTGATATTGTGGGATTGGTGTTTTATTTATGGTAACTTGAAGACATATGAAATCTGTTATGGTGAGGGTAGTATGAAATTTGAAAAAAAAAAAATGTTGGAATCCGGCATGTCTTAGTTTTGAGCAACTTGTATTTGTTGGTTAAATGGCAAAGAGGGAGTAACGAAGAGGGAGAGTTTTTAAACACACAAATTTGAGTCAAGATAACTGGGTTTTCCTTTTGATATCGTACTGCTGTTGTTTTCTCTTTTCTGTGTTTTTAGGGTATGTGTTAGTTGTATTTATAGTCGTAGGTTTTGGGGTTCATCGACTAGAAAAAGCTTACTTGCTGATGTATTCATTGTCTTTGTGACAACTAAGGAGGAAAGATAACAAGGTTTTGTATTATTATCGAAAGTGGTGTGCACAGGGGGACATAGTGGCCATGGCAGGATCAAACAGGACACACAGGGGGGGACAGGGTGGGGAGGAGATGACACAATTCCACACACCACGTGTTGTACATGTTGTATTATGTATGTACACACACCAAACCAACACACACATCGGTTCACACACACCACAACAGGGGACACACCACACACACAAGAGTGGGGGTGACACACACATTCACGCAACATGTGTTGTGGATAGCTTGTATGTATGTTAGGAGGACACACACACACACACACAGGGACAACTCACACACACACCCACCACATACCCCTACTCCGTTGACATGGGATTGTGGGGGACATTTCTGTATGTGTGTTTATGTATCAGGTTCTATACTTTTTTATGTGTGAGTGGCCTCCGGGGGGTGGCTGAAACACATTCAAAAGAAGTTGTAAGGATTTTTGTTTTGATTGTTTAAGAAACGAGCGTTTTGTTATTTGTTTAAGAGTTTTTCTTAGAATTTTTTATTTTAACTATGTTTGGTTTTTTATTTTTTTTTTTTTTTTACGATTTTGACACTGCCCGAGTACATGACCCTTGTGGGTTTTCCTTTTTTTTTTTTTTCATTTTTGAACAAACATTTTGGGGATTTACCTTTTCTTTTTCAATACACTTTTTGGATATGTGGGATTTTGGTTTTTTTTTATGGTAATTTTAATACATCTGAAATCTGTTTATGTGTGATGGTATGTATGAAATTTTTTTGAAGAAAAAACAAACAAAACGTTTGAATCAGGCATAATCTTAGTTTTTGAGCAAACACTTTTTATTTGTTGTTTTTGTTAATTTTGCATAACCACAAAGAGTTAAACTGTTGTTTATTTTTTTGAGTCATAGATAACTGTGTTTTTTTTGAGCTTTTTTTTATTTATATCGTACTTGCTGTGTTGTTTTCTTCTTCTTCTGCTATTTTATTTACTTGTTAGTTGTAATTGTGAAAGCTGTAGTTGTTTGGGTTTTCCTGACTATGCACAAAACATTTTACTTGCTGATTACTGCATTTTTTTAGTTGGTTGTTACGACTTATGGAACAGATAACGGTGGTTTTGTATATTATCGAAATTGCTTGTGCACACAAACTTGGCGCGCATTGCTCAACACACACACACACACACACACACACACACACCACACACCCACACACCACACATTCACACACACGTGTGTGGTGTACATGTATGTATGTATGTACAACACACCCACACACACACAACACACACACACACAACCCCTACGGAGTGACATGTGATTGGGGAACATTTTCTGTATATCATTTACCCATCAGGACGTACTTCTTTTTATGTGTGAGCCTCCGGAAAAGCTGAAATACATTCAGTTATTAACTTGGGAACAGGGAAACACTTTAACTGTGTTGGTGAACAGTTCTGTTCTGACTCGCCCTTTCATTAACCTTTAACCCCCCGTCATCCTTTTTATCCACGCCTCCCTTTGTTTTCCTTTCTTGGTTATCTTGACTCAGGTTACACGAGCCACATTTGAATGGAGCATCTGTCTTCAACAAAATATATAATACTTGTTTTTTAAAAATGAAAAAAAAAAAATTGTCAGAAATCATGAGTGTATGCTGAAAAAAAAAATTGAAGGGATCTGTCGATTGATACAGGAGGTCTTTTTGTTTCATTTTTGTGTTGGTTATTTTGCCTGAAGAAATCTAAAATTTAGAAAGAGAGGGTTTAGTTAGTTACCGCCAAGGACATTGACAAACAAAGTACAGGACAAGACGCTTATCTTGTCCTGTACTTTGTTTTTGTCAATGTCCCTGGAGGTAACTAACCACTTCTCTTTCCAAATTTTTGCTTCATTCTCCGCCCTCAGGTCACTCCATTTTGAAACTGAAGAAATCTGTTTAGATGTTATTGAGAGCATGTTTTTGTTTTTTTTGAATAATGTAATGTGTGTGTTTTTACAACATATCCATGTTTTACAGCCAGCAAAATCCAAAGCATGTTGACGTCTTCAATCATCAAACTTTTATGACATTATTAATCAGAATAACATCCAGACAGGCGTCTCTTTTTTGCAGAACAAAAAAAAAAAAAAAAAAAAAAAACTCACGCTATGCTTACATATACACACAGACGACGAACCGATATACAGAGAGACAGTCACAGACAGACAGACTTGCTGTAGGTTTGTCGGCATCAGTGCACCACCCTTTGGTGTTCTGATACCTTGAAATCACTGAATTTGTCGAGTTCAGTCATCAGCACCATCTCTCTACACCCCCACCATTGCATTTCATGCGACAGACGTAATTTTGATGAGTGATGTTTGTTTAGAAACTTGTTTCCTATGACTGTTTATGAAACAGGAAGTATATTCCAATGAGAAGTGAGTTGCGTCGTCTGTCTTTTTTTTGTTTTTCTTTCTTGTTTTTTCTTTTTTTTTTTTTTTTAATGTGATATAGAGCTAAGCCCAGTTGAAGCTTCACAGAATGGTTCTGAAGAGACATCATGTGGCTTTTGTTTTCCTCATGCCATCACGTTTTTTTTTTTTTTTTTTTTTTAATCTGTCCACCAACAGCAACAGTACAAATTCATCCACGAATGTCTAGCGTGTGTGCTGGAGGGGAGGGAGGATGACGCCACCTATGCCAATATTGGACAAATCAACGTTGGCTTTGAAGGTAAATGGAGTGTGTGTGTGTGTGTATGTGTGTGTGTGTGTGTGTGTGTGTGTGTGTGTGTGTGCTTTTTATTCTGTGGTGTATAATGGAAGGTGTTGTGCCTTAACTACTGCAGTGTGTTTTGGCTTACTAATTATTTTCCTGATTAATTGTTTGTTTTTGCTTTCTTTTGTTTTTTTTTTTTTAGTGTCTTTTTGTTTGGTTTTTCCCTTGCTTTATAAATACTGCCTCTAACATGTTTTATTGTAGTGGTATACTAACTCGGACAGATTTATTCAGAAGAATGAAAGAAAGGGGAGCGAGATAGATGAACAGACAGTGAGAGAGAGTGTGTGTGTTCATACGCATGCACACATATCAGGATTAAATAATGAACGTCTCATATTTACTCTTGATGTTTTTTGATTCATCTGAATTAAGGAAGTTACGATAATTTTGATAGGAATTAAGGAAGTTACGATAATTTTGATAGGAAAAAGTGTGTGGTGTGTGTGTGTGTGTGTGTGTGTGTGTGTGGTGTGTGTCCCTTGAAGATACGTTTTTTTGGACAGCGATCACATTGTGAACTGTAACATTACTACTCAGTGTGTTTGTTTCTTTTGGATTTCACTTAAACTTACAGTCACAAGCTCTAGGGAACTGTTTAAGTATTTGCGCTTTTACAGATACCCCCCCCCCCCATCCCTGTATCCCCCATCCCTCCTCAAGAATGATAAAATTCCCAAGTGACTCCGTTTAAAATTGAAAGGTCACAATCAGAAAAAAATCTGTGTGTGCTGTATTTTCCTCCATTTTTTTTTTTCTTTTTTTGCCCTCTTTTGTGTGTGTGTGTGTTTTTAAGCCATCTAGAACATCACATAGATTGATCATTCTGAGTTGTCAGATTGCCCTTCTGTCACAGTTTTTTCTCCTATCTTGATGTGATGATAAAAGTTCAAAGAAGCAACAGCTAACAAAACAATGTTCCAAGTCCTCACTGCCAGTGTAGACGATGTTGACATGAACTTGCTAAAAGCCAGGACGCGGGGAGGAAGTGGAAGGCCAGGTCATCAGGAAGGCAGGACGTGAAGGGCCACACCACTGGAGACCTGTTTTTTTTTTTTTGATTTTAACGATGCTCGGTGAAGAAGAGGATGGCGACGCATCATTGCCAGTGTAGATGAAGTGGACATGAACTTACTGAAGGCCAGGACGTGGGGAGGAACTGGAACTGGAAGGCCAGGTCATCAGGAAGGTGGGGACATGAAGGGCCACACCACTGGAGACCTGGTTTTTTTCGTGATACACAGTGAAGATGAGGAAAGTGAAGTGATGCTCTGGAGTTCTGTTCTGTTCAGAGACGGCACAACAGGGATTGTCTCCACACCTTCTTTCCTGAAAGATACAGACATGTGTAGCATCGGTCAGGACTTCCAACAGCACTCTCAGAGATGCACCCACTAACTGGATGGAACTCGACAGTGTGGTTCAAGACGATACGAGTCGTCCCATTTGAGCCTGTAGCATCCCTCGGATCTGAGTAGGAGCTGACCATTGCTGAAGAGTCGCACAAATAGACGCTCCTCCGAGGAATTGAACCCACAACCTGCCACTTTGGAAGTCGGTGTAGCAGTGGCATGTGAAGGGAGGATCTGTGCCACCGACAGAACAGGGCTTTGTCCAGGAGATGTCTGTCGTGAATGAACACTCCCTGTTTCATCAAGGATTGTTGTCTTCTTTGGCAAAGGAACAGTGCTACCTCACTAAGCTCAAGACAAGTTGGTAGAAAATGAAAGAAAGTTAAGGAAAGACAAGTGGGGTAACTCTTGCTCCCATAATGAAATAATTACAGGCCCGTAACTTCAAATGAATGTTGCTTGTGACACCAGATCGCTGTGCAGAAATGACAACGCAGAGCACACAGAAGCAAACAAGGAGACAAACGTCTTTCCTGCCCTTTTGTAAAACTGAGGAAAAATAAACTAAGTGTTGGGTGGGTTTAGGGTAGATTTTGGTCTGTTTTGATTGGCTCGGGGAACAAGGTGGGTCGAACCCTAGTGAAACAGGAGTACAGCCATAACCTGTGTTTGGTGTGGAACTGTTTTCTTTTCTTCCAGATGATACCCTCGATCTTCCTCCCGTCCCATATGACATGGGCCGCAAGTCGTCCCTCTTCCTCTTGTTTGGTAGTGTGAGGGAACTCTTTGGTTCCACTCCCGTTTTTTTTTTTTTTTGCAATGAGGATTCTCTGAGGACACCACTAGGGGGCGTTTGTGCACTGCAGCATAAGGGCAGCTAGAGGCAGAGATCTGGCGGCAGGCCAGGACATCTCTGCCCAGGTGCTGGGTCACTGTTAGCGAAGGGGCATCCCGGAGCTTGGCGTTCCTAGTCGCACACTGTCCTGGCTCTGTCTTGTCTGTGTCTGGGTTCTTTTGGGGTCACTCTGTCTGTCTGTGTCTGGTTCTTTTGGGGTCACACTGTCTGTCTGTGTATGGGTTCTTTTCTCTGGTCACTGGTGTCTGTGTGTGTCTGGGTTCTGTTCTGGTCACTCTGTCTGTCTGTGTCTGGGTTCTATTGTGGTCACTCTGTCTCTGGCTGACTTTCTGGAACGGTTCCTTGACTCTTCCTCTGTTGGTCTACACCTGGCTCATTCCATCCCCTCTCGATCTCTCTCTCTTTCTGTTTTACTGTCTGGGTCTTTCTTTCTCTCTTTCCTTGCTTGTTTATGTGTAGCACGCTGTCTCTTTCTGGGCCTGTCATTTCACTTGTCTTGGTTTCCGTTTCTGTTTCTTTTCTTGTCTCCTTCTTTGTGTGTGTGTGTGTCCCCTTCTTTGTGTGTGTGTATGTGTGTCCCCTTCTTTGTGTGTGTGTGTCCCCTTCTTTGTGTGTGTGTGTGTGTCCCCCTTCTTTGTGTGTTGTGTGTGTGTGTCCCCTTCTTTGTGTGTGAGTGTGTGTGTGTGTCCCCTTTGTGTGTGTGTCCCCCTTCTTTGTGTGTGAGTGTGTGTGTGTCCCCTTCTTTGTGTGTGTGTGTGTTGTGTCCCCTTCTTTTGTGTGTGTGTCCCCTTCTTGTGTGTGTGTGTGTGTGGTGTGTGTGTGTCCCTTCTTTGTGTTGTGTGTGTGTGTCCCCTTCTTCTTGTCTGTGTGTGTGTGTGTGTCCACCTTTGTGTGTGTGTGTGTGTGTGTGTGTCCCCTTCTTCTTGTGTGTGTGTGTGTCCCCCTTCTTTGTGTGTGTGTGTGTGTGTGTGTGTGTGTGTCCCCTTCTTTTTGTGTGCATGTGTCCCCTTCTTTTTGTGTGTGTGTCCCCTTCTTTGTATGTGTGTGTGTGTTGTGTGTGTGTGTCTCTCTCTCTCTCTCTCTCTCTCTCTCTCTTCTCTTCTCCTCTCTCTCTCTCTCTCTCTCTCTCTTCTCTCTCTCTCTCTCTCTCTCAGTATTTCCACTGCTATCCTTCCGTCCATCTTTCCTCAGCGCCAGAAGTCCTTGGAGCACTTAGCTGACTAGGTTGCACAGATTTAGGCTAGAGCCAGAGACAGGCACTTGCAATCGTACGTTTTTCTTCTGTTATTCAGGCTCCATTCACAATAGCTTGTTGCACCACATGATCATGATGTTCTTTGATTTGCAGAGTAGAGGTTTTTTCTTTCTCTGGTTTCACTTGTTTGTTTCTTTCTTGCATTTTACATCTTTGTCTTTTATTTTTTAAATAAATGTTTTATTGTTACTTCTTGCGGACAGTGGTGTCTTGTTGCACATTGGTTGGTGGGATTTTTACAACTTTTTTTTTTTTTTTTTTTTAACTCCCTTCGCAGATTGTAGGGAAGCAAGAATAGGACTGGCTGGAAAGCAGAATTTTGTGTGAGTGTGTGTGGTGAGCGTGTGTGCGCGTGTGTGTGTGTGTGTGTGTGTGTGCGCGCGCATGCGTGCCTGTACGCACATGTGTGTTTGTGTGATGTGCATGTGTGTATGCCACATCAGATAAAAGAAGAAAGTAGGGATTGTATTTTTTTTTTTCTCGAAGTGGTAATTTTTTTTTCTTTTTAAAAAACGAAAAGTTTTGGGCCCTGCTCTGCATTAAGATTTATGGGATCAGTTAGAGTGTAGGTGCAAATCCTCCCTCTCTCTCTGTCTGTCTGTCTCTGTCTCTCTCTCTGTCTGTTTGTCTCTCTGTCTGTCTGTCTCTCTCTCTGCCCTAGTTTTTCTTTCTTTATTTTGAGGTGATGATGGTCCAAAAATGTTTTTTAGGGGGAAAAAGTGATCATACAAAGCGTCTAGTTGACAGAGCAAAGTGCCTGACCTGACCTGATTGTTCCAGGGAGTCTGGAGATAATGTTCCAGCTCCACTTCTCATCCCCTGGACAAAACATCCCATGGGGGGGGGGGGTAGGGGTGTGGGTGTGGGGGGGGGTGGGGGCTGAAACTCTGGACCCACTGCACCTCCACCATTCATTCATTCCTTTCCTCGGATCTGCCCTGTAGTCCCTGAAGAAAGACTGAAAGTTGTGTGTAGTGAAATAGTAGTGTCCACATGGAGCATCAGTATTTATAGAGAGAGAGACAGATGTAGATCTATGTATATAGGTAAATTTATATATGTGTGTGTGTGTGCGCGCGTGTGCGTGCGTGCCTGCGTGCGTGCCTGCGTGCGCATGTATCTATAGTAGTGCAGACCAGTAGAGCATGATGAAAGCTCCCATGGCACTTAGAGAATAGAAAAGCATTCGTTGTTGGTCCTCCCTGATAATGAATTAAAAGACACACTGTTTATTTTCCTCGTCTGCTGTTAGTGTTTTACACTTTGTAAA
>JADBJO010010347.1:20000-42500 GCA_016801955.1 Conus betulinus
GGGTAAAGGTCAAGAAGGAATTCTTTTACAGTTCATGATCTGTGATTTATTTTTCCTTACTACCAAAAATAGTAACATCCTCAGATTGCTGGCGGTCAGGTGAACTTGTACTGTTGTCATGAGTCACCTAGGTCACTGCCTCCTGCAGACTTCAGTGTTGACTTTTTTGTTGTTGTTGTTGTTGTTGTTGTTGTTCCTGTTGTTTTTTAGAAGGTCAAAGACATACATGTGTGTTTGACAAAAAAGAAAAAAAAAGTTCTGCATACGTTTAGCAGCTATGACTTGGCGTAATCTACAGCCGCTGGCCGGAGAAAGCTGTTTCTGTCTCATTAACTCTTCACACACCCAGTGTGTCTGCCTGCCTCTCTGTCTCTCTCTGTCTGTCTGTCACTCTCTCTGTGTGTCTCTCTCTCTCTTGCATATGTACACACACACTTATTCACACACACACACACACACACACACACACACACACACACACACACACACAATTGTGGGGGGAAAAGAACATCCTAGAAATGTGCACACAAATGGTGCATATCCCCTTTAACAACTGTACGTCAATGTGAATCCAAGGCAGATAACTGGATCCAAAACAAAAAACGATGCCAGGTTATCTCTCTGTGTGAATTCACTCTGTAGTTTGTTCATTATGTATGACCACTGGTTTTTTTTTTTTTTTTCTTCATTTTTTCTTCTTTTTTTCTGTTTTACATTTTTGTGTAATATCTCATTCTTTATGCACAAACACAATGAGACCTTCGAATTTGTATGATATTCTTCTCCAGTGCATATACAGTGAGACCTCCTAAATCAAGGTCTCCAAACGAAGAGTATCTTTGTTTTCATTGAAAGGAGATTTACCTTCTTTTGGGGGTTAAAACTTTTGAATTTGTGTGGGCTAGTTACACCTTGCTGCAATGATTGCTGTCTACATAGACTTGTTTATAATGAACATTTTTATTGCTATTTTCAAGAGATTTATCAACAGCCAACTCTCAAAACTTCTGGTTTTGTGGAACATTTTTGTCATCTTTTTTGCTAGCAGACTTTTTCCTCCATTCAAAAGCATTGTTTCACTGTTAACAGTTTGGCTTTTGTCTCTGCTAAGAGTTACCTCCCATCAGAGGCTTTCTCCCAGTGAAGATCTTTTCTTGAACAGCATTGTTTTTGCCATGCTAGATTGATCTGCTAAGAAAGTTTATGTCCCCAAGAGGACTTTTTTTTTTTTTTTTTTGCTGGACCATTTTTGCCATTGTTTAATCTAGACTTACCTCAGACAAAAGACAATCTTCATGGTTTTTTTTTTTTCACCTTTTTTCCCATTTGTGCTAAATTCATGTCCCAACAGTGACTCCTTCATAAGAGGCTTTTCTTCAGGAACATAATTCACCTTTGTGTATGTTTGATTAACCTCCAGTCAAATGCTACATCTCTGTAAAAAAAAACAACTTTTGTCTAGAATATTTCTGCCTTTGTTAACGCTAGATTTTTTTCCCCCTTAATAAACACGCCTTGCCTCTATAACAGACTTTTATCCTGAACATTTTTTTTGCTTTGTTAATGCTAGATTACCCAGTCCCCCTCTCCCACACCCATCCCTGCTCCCGTTCCTTTCCAGCTTGCTTCTTTCCCTTAAAGACTCACTGTTTTATGTCAGGAACATATTTGCCTTCGTTGATGCAGAATTCACCCCCTGTCCCCCACCACAACAAAGACTCATTCTCTGTTAAAGTCTTCCCCCCCCCAATTAATTTGGCTCTGTTTATGCTAGGTTCACGTCCCAACAGACCCTCATGTCTGTGGAAGGCTTTTTTTTTTTTTTTTTTTTTTTTTTTTTTAATAAACCATTTTTTTTGTCTTCATCTTGACTAGATTTATCTCCCCTGAAGAACTCCTGACCTGTAAAGACTTCTCTTCCTCTTTCTCTCTCTCTCTCTCTCTCTCTCTCTCTCTCTCTCTCTCTCTCTCTCTCTCTCTCTCTCCTCCCTCCCTCCCTCGTCTCCTCTCTCTTCTCTCTCTCTCCTCTCTCTCTCTCTCTCTCTCTCTCTTCTCTCTCTCTCTCTCTCTCTCTCTCTCTCTCTCTCTCTCTTTCTCTCCTTTTTTTTCAAGTGTAGACCATATTTGTTCAGTGTGCCAAATTTAACTCCCTGTATGACTGCTTTCCTGCACAGACCCAATTTATCTTTAAAAAAAAAAAAAAAAAAAAGATAAAATGTCTGGAGACCATTCTTGAGAGGTTGCTGTGTATTTCACTGTCACCTGCTCTTCTGCTTCTTTGTGTCTTTCCTTTTTTTCTTTCTTTTTCTTTCTTTTTTTTTTTTTTGGTGACAGTAAACTTTCCTTCATTGTGTTCTGTGTGTGTGTGTGTGTGTGTGTGTGTGTGTTATTTTTTTACATATTGTATTCTGTTTCTATGCAGATGGAGTTATGTTTGGGTGATTCAGTTTTCTGTACTGTACTGGGCTGAAGTGAAAGAGTTTCCCCTCTCCCTCAAGTGACAGCATCATTTAGTGACATGCACTGGGGCTTTCTTTATAACTGCCCCCTAGATCCTTTAAAACAAACAGGATCTTTAATGAAGGGAAGGCCCCTTCTAGGGGCATTCGAATCAGTCATAGACAAAGACAAATTGATCAGACAAATTGATCAAAGACAAAGACAAATCAGTCATAGACAAGGACAAAAAAAAAAAAGTTCATAAATTTTGGGATATGGAAAGAAAAAGTGAAAAGAAAAAGTACGGTTCCTTTGAGCGAAGGAGACATGCAAATTACAACACAAAAGACGACGCATTTCGACTTCAGTGAAAAGAAAAAGTACCGTTCCTTCAAACAAAAGAGACATGCAAATTACAACACAAATACGATGCATTTCGACCTCCGTGAAAAGAAAATGTACCGTTCCTTTGAATGAAAGAGACATGCAAATTACAACACAAAACACGATGCATTTCGACCTCTGTGAAAAGAAAATGTACCGTTCCTTTGAATGAAAGAGAGATGCAAATTACAACACAAAACACGACGCATTTCGACCTCAGTGAAAAGAAAATGTACCGTTCCTTTGAATGAAAGAGACATGCAAATTACAACACAAAACACGACGCACTTCAACCTCCATGGAAAGAAAAAGTACCGTTCCTTCAAATAAAAGAGACATGCAAATTACAACACAAAAGACGACGCATTTCGACCTCCGTAAAAAGAAAAAGTACCGTTCCTTCAAACGAAAGCGACATGCAAATTACAACACAAAACACGACGCGTTTCGACCCTCTTTGGTCGTCTTCAGGCAAGACAGACCACATTCCAGATGGTGAAAGGGAAGAACAAACAATCCTTTCCTTCCTCAGCTTGGGCACAAAATGGGTGTGGATTGACAGGAAAGAATTCTGCAAAGGAAGAAAGTGTAAAGAGTGAAGGGCTGAACTGTGTCATGGTGTGAGGGGTTGCTGGTTCTCTTCTGCTGCCCAGTGTGTCTTGAATTTTTTTCCCCCTCTCATCTTTTGAAGATCAAGCGGTGTGTGTGTGTGTGTGTGTGTGTGTGTGTGTGTGTGTATGTGTGTGTGTGTGTGTGTGTGATTAGTTATTGAAGGTTTCAAGACCTGCCTGATTGATTTCATACTTAAAAGAGTAAGACATTTGTCTTGCAAAGTGTGTGTGTGTGTGTGTGTGCGTGTGCGTGTGCATGCGTGTGTGTGTGTGTGTGTGTGTGTGTGTGTGTGTGTGTGTGTGCTGGCGCATGAGCATGCACACACATATACACAATTGCTTGCATGCATGCATAATGTGAGTGAAAGAGAGAGAGAGAGAGAGAGAGAGAGAAAAGAATGAACTGGAATTTTTTTTTCCCCATGAAAACTTAAATTGCTGTTAACAAAATGACAAGTTTTGTTTCTGGTATTTCTCTAACGACGTGATTTGTTCCCACTTGCATCAATGCAAAACACAGCATAGTGTCTTAAGTACTTGCATTTAGACACATTGACTGAGCCTCTTAAAACAGTACAGTATTTATAACTAGACACATTGACTGAGCCTCTTGATCACAAGTGTATGTTTTAGTTTCACATGCGTGTTTATACAGTTTGTTACCCCCCTTTTTCATCCTTTCTGTGTTCAGAGGGCTCCCGTAGTAATATCAACGCTTTTTTCTTTAAGGAGACAGGGGCTTGGGTTCACTATGTAATCACATACCAGTGAGCGTGAATGAGGAATTTGTTCAGGATATCATCTCTCTACATGAGATGGAATTGTCCCATAACATTCATGTGCAATGACTAAGCTTTCTGTCCTGTAAACTGTTATCATTCTTTATTCACTGGAACTCAAGATTACACACACATACACATACGCACGCAGGTGTATGCACACACACACACACACACACACACACACACACACACACACACACACACACACACACACACACACACGCACGCACACACATGCGCATGCGCATGCATACACACCTGTCCTCCCCTGAAAATATTTGGGGAGAGGGAAGGGGGTGATGGGGGGAGGGAGGGGAAGGGGGGCATTTTTTCTGTTTGTTGTAGAATCAGATCCTAAGAGAGACCCAGTCCCATTCATCCGAGATCCACAGTTGCTTCAGTAAAGAATCCCCTCAAGGTCACTTTAAAGAGGTTCCATTATGGATTCGTCAGAACGCGGCAGGTTTGTGTGGGAATAATCATGTGTCTAAGCACGTGTACTGTAATGTGTCTAACACACATATTGTAATGTGTCTAACACATCTAATGTCTAGCACACGTAATGTGTCTAAACACACATATTGTAATGAGTCTAACACACGTAATGTGTCAAACACACATATTGTAATGAGTCTAACACACGTAATGAGTCTAACACACATATTATGTGCCTGAACGTGTCTGTCTTGTCTCCTTCCAGATGATGAAGGGATCAATGTGGAGGTGCCCTCGTAAGCCGCGCTGCCTGATCCTCCGCCTCCGCCGCCGCCACCGCCAGTTCCACGACTCCCTCAGCACCACACTCAGCAATAATGGGGGTGTGGGGGATGTCTGTCTTCATCCTTCCTCCTCTCCCCCTTCACCCTCCCCCCCCAACCCCCTTTCCCCCCTACCTGCTGACGCATTCAGTGGCTGCCTACAATCCACGGGCATTGGAACTGTGTGATAACACATGTTCATATTTATTTTACATATATATATATATATAAAGAGAGAGATAGATCTATACATATAGTCATGTATTTTTTGGAGGGGGCGGGGGGCATAGGGTGAATGGGGGGCTGGGGAGGGGGGATTTGGGAAGGGGGGGGGGGGGGTGTGTTGAACATGCTTTGTGGCTTTGTTTCTGGACATACACAGAGTCCGTTTGGTCTTCTGTTTTTTGTTTCTTTTTTTAACTTCTTTTTTTTTAACGATGATGTCCCCTTTCTCTCTGGAGTGTACATTTTTTTTTTTTTTTTTTTTTTTTTACTATCTCTTGTTTCCCTGTTATATCAGTGTTTTTTTTTTTTTTCATTTTTGAAGGAGCTGTCAGGGTACTGGACAGAAGTTCCAGCATTTGAAGTCACATTTTTTAACTTTTGTCATGTGGAAACGACGACCCATTTCACTCGTTCAGAGAGGCAGAGAAGATCAGATAAAAGGTTAAATAAAGGGACAAACTGCCGCTGAACAAAGCAAAAGAACAACAAAACAAAAAACAAAAAAAGCAACAAAGATCAAAACTTTATGGGTATTAGTTGCAAACACTACCCAGTGATGGACCTGCCTTGACCTTCTTTTGGAAATCAAAGACACTGACGCGTTTTCAGTTTTGTTGGAGTTATTTGTCGTCGTCCATTTTAGCAGGGTTCTTCTAAATTGTTATAATTATCATCATTAAGGTGAAGAAGGAGGAGGAGGGGGGGGGGGGGGGGGGGAGGGGGAGCAGGGTGAAAGAAAACAACAGTAACAACAACAAAAAATCTCGCCACAATCAATAGAGAGGTGTAGAGGGTTGGACTCAGGATTGGTTTTCTTTTTTTTGCCTATTTAGTTGAAATTGTTCATGGAAAGGAACTATCTGTTTATGTATATATTGATATTGTTGTTGACCCATCACCAGATGGAGAAGGAGGATGAGTATGGGAGGGGTGGGGATGGGGGAATCGGATAGGGGGGGGGGGGGGGGGGAGGATAGAGGGGGCAGTCGAAAAATTCAGAGACATGAGCCACTCCCCAGCATCCAAAAGGGAAACCTCTTGGAGGCTAGGGGAAACAACTGCGGTCAGTGTTTACAAGGCAGAGCCAAGAGTTGTGTTCCTGTTACAGAAGTCTTCAGAGGGGATGAGCTTGCTACCCTGCTGAGAGAGGTTCACGGGCAAGATCAGGTTTGGGGGGGGGGGGTATAACTGTGGGTTTTTCCTGGTTGATCTGGCGGTATGGTGTCTGTTCTACCTGCCAGACAACCTGTCGTTCCTAGCGCTACTGATAGCATGGCTTTATTCGACCTGTCCGTAGCCAGTGCTGGGGCCAAGTTGGCTGTTCCGTTTGTCTTTCAGCGATTCATTTTGTTTAGGGGTGGAGATCGACTTTCAGGCTTTGTTGTGGCCGTGTTAAGTGGCCAAAATGTTACTATGAGTATACAGTGATATGAATATGTTTGTTCATGTGCCCGTAAGTGTGTGTGTGTGTGTTTTTTTAACATTCCAGCTTGTGTGTACATCTGTTACTCATTTTGGTAATTGGGTCTGTGAGTGATGATGAAGGGGAAATAGAGAGTAAGCTGATGTCGGTTTTTCGAATTCATTGTTTATGCATGCAAAATACTTATGATTTACAGTTGTATGTACTTAAAACGAAACTTTTATATTCTGATGCTAAGTCACGGTTATGTATTTAATTTGAATTGTTAAAAGCAGTTTGCATGGACATACATTTTGTTCAAGTGTGTTAATATTTAATGGATTATTCCCTAGCGATGCATTAATGACCTAACTTTGCTTTTCAGGGGAAATAATGTAAATTCCACATGACCGGTTGTGTGACAGCATTCCTTCAAGCGAACAACCTCCACAGGAGTTCTGGTTTAAGAAAGGAGTGGAGAGTTTATTGGTTGATTTGGTGGTGCATGGGTTAATTTTCATTGGGAAGAATGATGATGGAGGTTGGTAATTTACAGAGTAAAGAGTCTTCAGGTACCTGCTCAGACAAGCAGATGAAGACAGTGGCAGCATTGTTCTACATTTTTTTGGAGGGTGGGATGGGGGTGGTGTGTCATCCTCGTGAGACATACACATGATATAGATGAAAACGGTGACGGCATTAGAATATTCTACACAAAGCAGCCGTTCCACATTTGTAGCATAGAAAATAATATGGTCTGCCAGTGTGTGTTATTATTTCTTTTTCTTTCTTTTTTTTTTTGTAAATAAAGGAACATCATATCATGTGTGAAATGTCGGCAAAAAGAACAGGAGGAGCGCCAGGGAGAACACAAACCTCCGCAAAGTTGAATGAATCGTTAATCTGACTTGTGCTCTGTAGCCCTCAGCAACATTCGACCCCTTTTTGACTAGGGACGCAAATTAGATTACATTGGGGCTACCATGCAGACTGCATAGTTTTTGCTGGTTTTTTTTTTTTTTTTTCATCATTGGTACAATGCCGATTTTAATGAGTAAGGAAGCTGTCAGTTCAATGACTAACATTGTAGAAATACACTTCCAGAGTAAACGATAAAGCGCTGGAGGTTAGTGTGGTTGAAATTGCGAGCGATTTTTCTGAACTTTCATTTAGCATATACGCCACATGTAAGTATGTATCCAGGTTTCTGGTCCCCTTACATATAAATGTGTATTCTGTTAAATGTGCGTGAATGGGTTTGTCCTAGACCCATATCCTCGCCAACATTTAGTATGTTTTGTACTTGGCGTGTGTGGGGCAAGATTTACTCATTATTCATTCAGCCTATTTGCAAGTGCACACAAAATGTTGAATTACGTTGGCTGATGCACTTGGTGCGTGAAAATGAAACACTGCTCAAGACGAAAGGATTGAGTGTGTGCACTCTGTACCCTAACAAATTTTAAAGTAAGGCCTGGAATCTCCAGAGCATTGTATTTGAGGGTGTGAAGATCTTTTCATTTTACCGACAGGAACCCTGTTTTGGTGGGGTCTTTATCTTCTCCTGTCACCTTTTTCTTTTCAGCCAGCAGGTCGACCATGATTTCTAGTAATTTTTTTTTTTTTTTTTTCTGAATATGTATGGAATCAATTTTTGATGATGTCACAATCAAGATATGGCGCCCAGCAGCCGACTGAGCTGTAAATAACATGACTCATGAATCAATACATCCAGCAGCATTTTTTTGACGAGTACAGAGACATGTCCTTGAGAAAGCTGCTGTTTACTCTATGGTACTACTCTCGATATCGTCGTCTCACAAAAACGCACAATCATTGCTGCCATGGTGTTAGAGTGTATAATTGCCCTGCGTGCTCACTCGTGTACCTTGAGACTTGTTTGACTGTGTAAAGTTGATGACTCTTTGATGTCGCACTTATATGACAGTACTTCGCAACCACAGTTGTTCACTCCTCCTTGTGTAACAATAAACGTTTGAATATTTTATTTACTTTATCCTGCATTACGTTTTTTTTTTTTTCTTTTTTTTTATATTCAGCATTTACTACACCTTTTTTTCAGTGTGAGTGGAAGCTTTTGTGCGAGTGTAGCGATGAGAATCATGCGCTCTTCTGTGCCTTACGCGTATGTGAAGGTGTCTTCTTTGTGGGTAGTTTTAGCAATGTGGAACGGGTCTACGGGGTTTTTGGGAATCTGTGTATGTGACTGGTTCTGTTGTTGATTTGTCTGAACAGAACCAGTGCAGAAGATCCTGCCAGCCACAGCATTCTCTTGTGAAATTGACTTTTTATTTTGTGTCTCCAAAAACCTTCTGAAATGTTTGATGAGTGTTTTGTCTTTGGAGATAGGGTTTGTATGCATATCAGGTGACAAAAACTAAAAGAAATGAATAAGTGAATTAAATTACCTGCCTGCCTTCTCATCAGTGAAACTGAAAAGAGAGTCCATTATCATCATCGTTGTCATCATATAAAAATTCTCATATCTGTCTGAGGGTTTTTTTTTTTTTTTTTTTTTTCAAGATCAGCAGTGACATTAATTTGGCATGCATAGCAGTGGGGCACAAATCTTCATTACCAGTCGCCTCTGAGGACTTGACCAGTGAGATTACCTGCGATGAAATTGAGTGTTTCCTTGGCAACCAGAGTGAAGTGGGCTCCAGCGCTGCTGGTCACGACAGGGCAGCTTTGTTTTGCTTCCGCCGAGCTGATGAACAAACTACAGCAGATACTATCAGCTTTTTTCTTTTTTTTCTTAGATTTTTTAAAAATATTTGTATCGTGTAAACTATTGAGTCTGATGTGCTGGAGAGTATGCAAACCAGAGGACAGCTTGGATTCATTTGTTTAGATCTGGGTCATGTGCATTGTTAGTTTGAGCATCGCTTGTGTGCGTTTTGCGCTTTTCGTTAACGTTTTCATGAGGAAGGAATCTGACAGTCAGAGGGGGGGGGATGGAGTGGGGGGGGGGGGGAAGGGTGAGAGTTGTTGGGTCAGGAGAGATGAAAGGGGGGAGCAGGATGGGATAGTGTTGGATGGGTGGGATGGGGGACAATACACAGATCATGAAGAGCACAGTTGTGCAGCAGCTTACCAAGTGTTGAAGTTGCCAAGCTGTTGGAACTAGACCCCAAGCAACATGTGACTTGCAGTGTGTTCAGGGTTACCAGGCGATGGAAATGGATCCCAAGCAGTTGCCAGACGTTCAACGATGGCCAACAGTTGCAATGGGTTGGTATTGATCATCTTGCCGAGCGTTCAACGCTGCCCACATATGGGGTTGAAGTGTTTCCATCAGTATGCTCAGTGATAATCGCCTTTCTTTCAGCATGCATAATAAGGATAGCCTGTCTGTCTCTGAGCATGTATAGTAAGGATATCCCTTCTTTCAGCATGTATAGTAAGGATAGCCTGTCTTTCTCTCAGCATGTATAGTAAGGATAGCCTCTTTCTCTGAGCATGTATGGTAAGGATAGCCTGTCTTTCTTTCAGCGTGTATAGTAAGGATAGCCTGTCTTTCTCTCGGCATGCATAGTAAGGATAGCCTGTCTTTCTCTCAGCATGCAAAGTAAGGATAGCCTGTCTGGCTTGCTTTTTCCTTTCTCTCAGCATGTATAGTAAGGATGGCCTGTCTTTCTCTCAGCATGCATAGTAAGGATAGCCTGTCTTTCTCTCAGCATGCGTGGTAAGGATAGCCTGTCTTTCTTTCAGCATGTATAGTAAGGATAGCCTGTCTTTCTCTCAGCATGCATAGTAAGGATAGCCTGTCTTTCTCTCAGCATGCATAGTAAGGGTAGCCTGTCTGTCTTGCAACATGCAAAGTAAGGATAGCCTGTCTGCCTCAGCATGCATAGTAAGGATAGCCCTTCTTTCTCTCAACATGTATATTAAGGATAGCCCTTCTTTCTCTCAGCATGCATGTAAGATAGCCCTTCTTTCTCTCAGCATGTATAGTAAGGATAGCCTGTCTTTCTCTCAGCATGCATAGTAAGGATAGTCTGTCTTTCTTTCAGCATGTATGTAAGAATAGTCTTTTTCTTTCAGCATGTATAGTAGGAATAGCCTGTCTTTCTGTCAGCATGCATAGTAAGGAACACCTGTCTTTTTCTTAGCATGTAGAATAAGGATAGTCTTGTCTTTTTCTCTCAGCATACTTAGTAAGGATAGCCTGTCTTTCTCTCAGCATGCATTGTAAGAATAGCCTGTCTTTCTCTCAGCATGCATATTAAGGATAGTCTGTCTTTCTCTCAGCATGCATTGTAAGGATAGCCTGTCTTTCTCTCAGCATGCATAGTAAGGATAGCCTGTCTTTCTCTCAGCATGCATTGTAAGGATAGCCTGTCTTTCTCTCAGCATGCATATTAAGGGTAGTCTGCCTTTTTTCTCTCAGCAGGCATAGTAAGGGTAGCCTGTCTGCCATATTTTCTCGACAAAATCTGAAAGAAGTGCAGGTGCATGAGTAGATAGATGAGAGAGAAATATATAGATGTGGATAGCGAGACATGCTTTGGCTTTGTAGGATGGGTGTTATGGGTTTGCTATCGTCGGTTAATAGAGTGTGTGCATATGTTTGTTTGTTTTTTTAATTTTTAAATGGTGACAAGTCAAAAAAAGATCGACTGACCTAAATGTGAAGAAAATCGAATGCTGGACTGAGAAAGGTGTACAGATTAAAAAAAAAATGTTTTACTGTGACTAGTCACATTTTCCTGGCGACTTATTAGTGCTTTTGTTTGAGTTTGTTCACTTTAGTGTACTTCTTAATTGAGCGCATGCTTGGGTTTGGATTTTTTTTTTTTACTTCTATTATTTTTGATCATTTTTTTTTGTGTGTGTATCTCTTGAGAATTTTATATTTGTTTGTCAGCATTTGGTATCCTTTCAGTTTTATTTTGTTTTGTACATATGGTTTAATGTACAGAGTTCTGTATTTCCTTGCCATTTTTGTGTTTCTGAGGCTGTATTACTGTTTATGCATTCTTTCGCTTCATGCATCCAGTTTTCTATGCTGGCTTTATGAATTTTATATGGGGTCTTCAATTCATTTCATTTGCTGTTTGCATTCGGCGGTGATGCTGTTGTGTAGAATTCAACCCCAGTAGGTCTTCATGGCTGCAGGGAGGGTGTGCGCAAGGTTGGGTTCAGGAGAGGCATGCGCAGGGTTGATGTCTTGCTCTTGCTCTTTTTCATCTGATTCCAACCGCCCCCCCTTGCAACATGAGGCGTTACAGATTGGGGCACAAAATGTAACGTGAGCATGCTGTGGTCTTGACTGTGTACATAAGGTAGCTTCAGTCAAATTGCAGAAAATTACAATACTTTATTTAGTTCTGAAATGAAGCGTTATGTTTAAATTGTCACTTGTAGCCATGCAAGTTTTGTGGTAGGTTATTTAACTTGTTTTGTGTAGAATGTTTTCCAAACTTTATTTTTGTGTTGGCTGACCAAGGTGTGTCACCATTTTTTGTGTGTGTGTGTTTTGCTTAGAAAATATGAGAAAGTCACAGAGTTTTAAAGGTACCTGGTGTTTGGCAGTGACGCCCTAATTCAAAGGGTCCCTGAATGAGTGTGTGGGTTTGACGAATTCAGGCCCACGTTGGGGCTGTAGGTCCCAACAGCTGAAAAGTGAAGGTCTGCGCCAGCATTATGGCAGAGTGTGTTGGCACTACTGTACTTACACTCAGGCAGTCATATACTGACAGGTCGTTGAAACACAAACTCTGACACGTTTTGAAACAATTGGTTTCATCCATTATGAGATCAAAAATAAAGAGTTTGTGGGCCGTCAAAATGGAGGAACAAAACAAACGACTGACTCGTCCATGATGTCAGACAAAGAGAACTCTCAGACACTGAATCTCCTGTATGTATTCATAAGAAGTCTCCGACCATGGCGTTCATGAAGAAGGATTGATTCTGAATATGTCTTTTTTTTCCCTTTTGGGAAACTTTAGCTTTTTGTTCTCTTTTCTTTTTGTTTTGTTGGTTGTATTTATGAGTAGTTCTAGAACCACCGGCGCTAGTAATTTTCCTTTACGCCGTGTTTCTCAATGCTATATGTTTTTTCACTAGTCCTTTTCATTTCCGTACCAGGTGTTTTTCTTTATTTTTCTTCTTAAATCATTAGGACAGGTACATTGTGTATATAATGAATAAGTTAGGCATTAGAGCATCTTCAAGCATTAGAGTGTCTCCAGGCATGTGTGTTTGAGTGTGAAAGAGTTTTTTCTACCGTAGATTTTTGTCGTTGTGGACACACGTGTATCATCATCAGATGGAAGTCGAGGGTTTGGTTGACTGAAGGGTTTTTGAGAAATGTTTTGACTGAAACATCCCTGTTTATGGGTGACTGTTCTTCAAGCAATAACAATGATGATCATTATTCTGAATGTGTGTAGGGTATGTTTTTTGATACAACAGGATTTTACTTGTATATACATTTAAAACAATTTTTTTTGATGCTGTAAATTAATCATGATGTTGGTCTGTGTTTCATTGTGCTTTGTTGAGGTGTGGCATGTGTGCATGAGCGTGTCTCTGAGTACAAACAAGAGTCATGTCTATTTTAAGATTTAATCAAAGGCCACAAATAGATTGTTTACATTTGATGTGCATTATCCACATGATGACGGAGTCATAAAGAATGATGAACTTATCATGGCTGTAGAACACTAACATGTAAGCAGTTCATCTCATGGTTGTTTTCAAGGAAAGTAAAAAATTTTTTTTTTAAAGACGGACAAATATTGCCTGTGTGAAAAAAGAAACCAGGCTGAGAAAAGTCGTAGTAGAGTGTAACATAATTGCTGTCTCCAGCTATTACTGTCACATCTGTCTGCTGGTGTCCTTGGGTATGTCGGGGACTCGTTCAGTATAAACTTCGCCCCACCTCCAGGAAATTCTCGTGTGCCTGGTCGGCTCCATCATGGAGCGCCAGCTCTGCAATCCAGTGTTGGGAGTGGGAATCACGCTGGCGCCAAAGACGAGGTTTGCCATTTTGTGGCGTATGTTGGATGGTGGTGTAGGAGGTGTATTGAAGGTATTATTGATTTATTGTTAAGTCCCCTGTCTCCAGTGTTCTGGCGTGGTGATCTCCCCTTTGCTGCGCGTGTCACTTCAGGTAGGTGTGGGATGTTGAGCAAGAAAGCAGATATGCCTACGGTGGCAGCAGCTTCCTGTTTTTGGTTCCCTGGCATCGCCAGTTTCTTTCTTCTGTATTTCATTATTAAAACGAAAAAAAAAAGAAAAAAAAGACAAACATTCGTTACTTTTGTCGGTTGCTTTTATGCCAGTGGCGTTTTTTCCCCCTGTCGTTGGCCCTTGTTTGCTATTTGCAGCATGCCAACTTTTCGGTTGTGATCTGGCTATGAGGCAGCGAGACTGAAACACTGTCCACAGCGAACACTGGCTCCACATTCTCGGGTGTCTGTGTGCCCGTACTGCCTTTTCACAGAGCTTTTTGGCGCCATCATGTGCGTCCTGGTTTCCTCAGTTCCACAACCCGTGAGGACGACACGTTGAGAGCAGTGGCCGGAGAGGTGACTGCACGGCAGACCCTGAGGTCAGTGGTGTGGCTAACGTGCTGTCCACCAGGGGTCAAGTTTTTGGTTTGTCGCGCACGGTTGTCGTTTGCAGGGCAGGGTTGGTTTGTTTGTTGTGTGTGTGTTTTTTGGTCGTGTGATGTGGAGACCAGTGTGAATTGGTCCTGGGTGGTGGTGAGCTGCGTCACAAACTGAAACCAGCACCGCCCTCAGCTGTGAACTGCCAACATTCCTAGATGGAGTTGATCATAAGTGAAACTTTTGATAATTTTTTTTTTAAACAAAGATGATTAAATGAAAAAAAAAAAAAAAAACCCAGTCAGACTCGAATCATTAGCCCCAGTTCCTTAAAAAAAAAATCCCAATGGTTTCTTTTTGGAAACTTTTTATATTTTGAGATTATCATGAAATTTCCTGACCTCTGTTTGTGTGTATCTCTGTGTGTGTGTGTGTGTGTGTGTGTGTGTGTGTGTGTGTGTGTGTGTGTGTGTGTGTGTGTTGTGTGTGTGCGCGCGCTCGCGCGTGCGCGCTCGTGCGTGCATGTGTGAATATGTGCAGGCACATGTGTGTGTGCGTGTGTCTGTGTCTGTGTCTGTGCCTGTGTCTGTATGCACACACACAACACACGCTCGCTTCGACGATTATTCCGATCTATGCATGTTTTAAGGAGGGAGGGAGGAATTGGGGGGGGGGGGGGGCGAGAAAGGAATGCAGTGACCCCCCCCCCCCCTTCCCCCGCCCTCCCTCCCAGCACCGCTCCTCCGCCGTTCTCGATGAAGCTTTTTTCCTGGCGGGTAAAGCTCTGTGTGCCTGTTGTCTGTGTGTGTGTGTCTGTCTGTCTGTGTGTCTGCGCGGTGTTGGTGGTGGCGGTGGTTGTGAATCTCCATACATATCAGCGTGAGGGCGGCGCCGGGAGGGGGTGGGTGGTGGTGGTGGTGGTAGGTCGGGGAGGTTCAACAGGGAGCAGGGACAGGGCTAGAGAGGTCACCTGATGACGGCCAGGGTTTGCCCGGCTGGACTGACCGCTCCGTCTCCCGCCAGTCTAGGAATGAGTGTGTGCGGCGAGGGGTGGGGGGGGGGGGGGGGGGGGGGGGGGGAGGGGGGGGGGGGGGGGGGGGGTAATGAGTTTTGGTTGGGGCGTGGGATGGGTGGAGTAATGGATGCAAATTCATAAACGTCGCTGTCTCTCAGTCTGTCTGTCTGTCTGTGTCTCTCTTACCCGCTGTCTCTGTCACTCTCAGTCTCTGTCTGTCTGTCTGTCTCTCTCTCTCTCTCGCTCTCTCTCTGCCTGTCTCTCTCTCATTCTCTGTCTGTCTCTCTTTCTCTCCCGTCTATCCTCCCTCCCTCTCTCTCTCTCTCTCTCTCTCTCTCTCTCTCTCGTGCGCGCGCGCGCGTTTAATAACGTTTACCACCGTACTGTGGCATGTAATCAATTTTTTTTTTCTACTTTTAAAAAATGAATATTGTGGTGTGTGTTCACGTACACTCAAAGATAATATTATGCCTTTATTAAATCTATTTCTCACCAACAACAAACTTTGGGGGGAGTGCACTGCTTTGTGCAAGTGAGTGTGAACGAATGCGAGATTGAAATGCTTGGGACAACCGTGACTGATCACAAATATAGAATGTGCTTGTGCATGTGTATTTGCATGCACACACATGCAGACGCACATATACAAACCACTGGCATGTACCACAGGTTTGTTGCTTTGATACACACACGCGTGCGCGAACATGCATACACACACACACACACACACACACACACACACACACACACACACACAGAGGCACACATACACACGTGCACACACACAAGCACACACACACACACACACACACACATGCACACACACACGCACACACACATACATGTGCATGCGCATATATGCAAGCATACACGCGCGCATGCATGCCTGCACACACACACACACACACACACACACACACACACACACACACGTACGACGTGCCTGCTGGCTTGTACAACATCCTGGACATGCTTCTTGCACTGACCTTGCCTTTTTTTCGCATGACGAAAGAAAACCTAGTATAATACTCTCGGTTAACAGTGTGCGGTGCATCTCCAGGGATACTCTCGAGGTACCCTGTGAGGACGCTCTTCACTCCTCCCCTCTCTTTAGGACACGTAGGCCTACTTATTCTGGGCTATAGTCACTTACCCTGCTCGGAAAGCCTACCTTCTAAACCAGTTGTTCTGCATCTTTCGACGGGAAGGGGTCCAACGAAGAACCAAGACTTCTTTAATGGAGAGTCTGAAAGTTCCTGTAGAACTAAGCCTATTCTTCTACGGAGAGTCTGAAAGCTCCTGCAGAACTAAGTATGTTCTTCTACGGAGAGTCTGAAAGTTCCTGTAGAACAAGGACTATTCTTCAACAGAAAGTGTCGAAGTTCCTGTAGAACTAAGACTTTTTCAACGGACTGTCTGAAAGTTCCTGTGGAACAAAATAGTCTTCAACACGAGAGTGTAAAAGTTCCTGTAGAAGTAAGACTGTTCTTCAAGAGTCCCAAAGTTCCTGTAGAACAGGGACTATTCTTCAACAGAAAGTGTAAAAGTTTCTAACAGAGAACCTGGAAGTTTCTAAAGAACCAGACTGTTCTTCAACAGAGAGAGTCTTAAACCAAGACTTTTTCAAACGAGAGTCTGAAAGTTCCTAAAAAAAAAACCAAGACTGTTCTTCAACAGAGAGTCTAAAAATTTCTAAAGAACCAAGACTTTTTCAACGGAGAGTCTAAAACTTCCTGTAGAACCAAGACTGTTCGTCAACGGAGAGAGTGTAAACGTTCATGTAGAACCAAGACTTTTTCAACGGAGAGTCTAAAACTTCCTGTACAACCAAGACTGTTCAACAACGGAGAGTGTAAACGTTCATGTAGAACCAAGACTTTTTCAACGGAGAGTCTAAAAGTTCCTATCCGCTTAAAATGTGTCCATTGTCTCATGTCGCTTAGAGAAAGTCTGGCGATCTGGCGTGGGCTGTCTCGATGGTTCTCCAGTTCACTTAACCTGGGCATCAACAAGGTGTGTGAGCTGACTTCAACGCGGTGACAGCCCCGATATGGCCCTCTGCGGTCGGCTGGGCTAAAAGCAAGATTACCTTACCTTATCATCAACAAGAAGGTAGGACACGTATGTAATGGTGTGTGGAGAAGTCATCGGTGTCGGCAGTGCCAGACTGACGGCCATCAAGCAGCTTGATGTTGATGTGATGGGCAGGGCGGTTCATATTGTGGGCAGAATCTGGCTTGACTTGTGAACTCGGTAACGAACAAACTGTAAGCAGAACAGTTTTGTGGTACAGCTTCTGTTGGTTTGAAATGCTTTTCACCAACATGTACCTTGTTTGTGTTGAAAATGAAGCGGATTTTTGGAAGGACGAAAGCTGAACCAGAGATAAGGTTACATAGATGTCCATCTTTTTTCTGATTCTCTGTCTCTCTCTCTCTCTCTCTCTCTCTCTCTCTCTCTCTCTCTCTCTCTCTCTCTCCCTCTCTCTGTCTGCCTGTCTGTCTGTCTGTCTGTCTCTCTGTCTGCTCCTCGCTCCTAGTTTGCATATTGATACCACACCTGTTGCCTCTCCCAGCAAGCAGAGCTCATCAGATACATATCAGATGGAGGGGGAAAAGGGGTGGGGGTGGGGATGGGGTGTTCCAACTCGGGGTCTGGGGGTCCTGCCCCAGTAGGGGGAGAGAAGGAGGAAGAAGAACACATGCTGTTTTTACAGGATTGAGGAGAGGAGGGGGTAGTGGTGTCCAGAACCCCCCCCCCCCCCCCCCGCCCCCCGGCTCCCCCTCCCCCACCCGGCCCCCCGTTCTGCCCTGCCTAATTAAAGTTTTCCCCCCCCGTCTCTGTCGGTTTATGTGTTCGTCTGTAAGCAATATCATGCAGACACTGCTAAACCGAGTCACGAAACTGGTGGAAAGATAGAATATGAACGACAAGAACAACAACATCGTGACATTTTGGTGCTCATCCAGACAAAAAAAAAAACACGACCAATTCAACACAGATGACCAAAAAAAAAAAAAAAATAAAAAAAAAAAAAAAAAAAAAAAAAAACACCCACACACACACACACAAACAAACAAAGAAAAAACACAAAAAAAGAAAAAAAGCAACAATAACAGCAATAACAAAACACACACACACACACACACACACACACACACACACACACACACATCTGCCAACCCCATCCCACTTTTAATGAAAGTTTTAACGTAAGGATGACGTCAGGAACAACCCATGAACCTTTGGGACGGATCCGGATCACATGAAGGATCCAGGATCCGTCTGACATTGGCAGAGTGCTCTCCCGGGAGCTCCTTTACGTGAACATGCTTTCAGGGTTTGAGGTATTTAACCCCTCCCCCGAGGCGCGAAGAAGAAGAAGAAGAAGAAGAAAAACGCGGCATCCGAAAGAGTATAGAAAAAAAAATTTCGAGACAAGAAATGACGTTAAATAAGCGACAAGACTGTTTAACGTATAGGGGCCTGCATCCTACACATTTCAGTTCTGGTACGTTTCCAGTTCCTCCCGAACGGTCATTTGATTGTAATGCTGTTAGGCCCCTCTGTGCATTGTGGTGATGAAGAAGCCCGGGTGTAGGTTGGAGGGTCTGTCTTCCCTGAGCGTTACATCCTCCACGTGAACCCTGAAGTTGGAGAGAGTGAACACCGAGTGACCCCCGGATAAAGGAAGATGCCTGTAAACTCGGCCTTTGTGATTTAAGAAAGTATTCGTCTGGCAAGGGTAAACCAGCATAGTTGACATTCTTACAAGCTATCACATTTTGGCCCAGGGCTTTAAGCCCGTGTCACATGAGGCGACTTTCTCGCTCTAGTGCAAGAACAAGACATTGTTCTCGCCCCTGCCTTTTTTCGCTCGTCTCAACAGTTTCATGGTCACACCAGGTGATCTCGCAGTGAGAGCGGTATGCAGATGGTTTGGTGACTTCAAAACGTCGCTTTTTTTTTCCATTACTTTGGGTTCAATCAATATTCATTATTGATACACTTCGAGGCGCTCTGACAATCTTTAATTCGGTGAAGAGTTCCACCTTTCAGGCAGAATCATGCATTTTAAGATCCTGCCCAGAGAACTATATGAGCTTCAGGCGCTGCCTTTGGGTGATAGTCCTGGCCTGGAGATTTGTGGAATTCGTTGTGGCGATTGGACTGCATATCTGAGTCAACGAATCGTATGGACCACAGAAGAAGAAGAAGAATCGTGTTTAACGGAATTTGAAAGCATGTTGTGTTCTTGATCCTGGCTGCAAATGTTTGGAAGAAAAAGAAGAAGATGATGAAGAGGAGGAGGGGAAGAGGAGGAGGAGGAGGAGGAGGAGAAGAAGAAGAAGATGAAGAGGAGGAGGAAAAAGAAGAAGAAGAAGAAGAAGAAGAGGAGAGGAGGAGGAGGAGGAGAAGAAGAAGAAGAAGGAGGAGAAGAAGAAGAAGAAGAAAGAAGAAGAGAAGAAGAGAGAGAGAGAGAGAGAGAGAGAGAGAGAGAGAGAGAGAGAGAGAGAGAGAGAGAAGAGATGAAACATGCTAAGAAGAAATGGTCCGTGATGCAGCAGAGACCTTCACCTTTGTTCTGATTTGATCGTCTTGTCTTCAAAGTGGAGCATCTTCACTTCTTCCGATCAGGACGATCGATCGCTCCCCCCCCCCCCCCCCCCCTTTTTTTTTTTTTAAACGTACAATTGAAGCATGCAGATGCGCAGAAAGAGGACAGTGCCCAAAATCGGGTACATCAGCAGCATTACTGCATGTCTCGCTCACAAGTAAACACCTGTTACACAAAATAAAGCGGCAAGGGAAAAAAAAAAAAAAAAAAAAAAAAAAAAGAAAAAAAAAAAAAAAAAAAAAGAAAGAAAGAAAGAAGGAAAAAAGCAAAGAAACATGAAACACGAAACCAATTCAATCAAAATGCATCTGCAACTAATTTGTCAGCATGTAACTTTCACAGTGCAATACGAAACAATACAAACACAACAGTACAATAGAATGCAAAACAACACATACAGTACAAAATAATACAATACAGTACAACACAAAGAGATCTGCTAGGTGGAGTGCTTCTTCGATATTTCTTTCTTTCCTTTTTTTAAATGTACAATAATTATATTTTCAGAAGTAAAATATACCAGTCAAGAAAGAAAAAAGAGAAGAAGATAGAACAAGACAGTGGAGGGACAGGGATACGTATAAGAACATGTAGATCTATACAAACATATAAAAAGAAACAGGCTGATAGGATGGGTTTGGATGCCAGAAGCCATCATTTCACATTTTACATACCTTTTTTGCTCTTCATTTAGAGAAGACACGAAACAATATTAATCAAAGAGAGAAAAAAAAAAAATTGCTCGCTAATCTTGTGTGCACACCTGTCAAAAGCGGCAGTAGGAGCGAGCAATCGAGCGAGAGCCTCGCTAAATGGAACGAGGACTTTAGACCTACGTCATAATTATGAAACGTCATAAAACACAGTGTGTCATGCCAAAATAAGCGTGCAACACGATGTGTCAGGCGTTTCCTGTCTGACATCTCAAAGAATTAATTAGCGCGTGCTCTCATTTCATGACATGCTCCGGTAAAAAAAAAAAAAAAAAAAAAAAAAAGTTTTTTGGACTTTGTATATCCAAAGCGATGCTAGTAGCCCCGTGACGAAGTCTGGCTGGGAAATGAAACAACAGATTGGAAAATGGACAGGTTTGAATGAAATTCTCCACATGACAAATTTAGTTTCAAAATGAGATGATTAAAGGCGGGAATTGAAAGAATTAAAAAAAAAAAAAAATTGTTAGTAATTCCGCAAGGCTTTTATGGACAAAGAGATTACAAATCAACATAGGACATTGTTAGAGATTCCGCAAGACGATATGGACAAAGAGATTACCAGACAATGTAATCTGTTTGTCCCCTTTGTCTTGCGGAATCACTAACAATTCTTTTTAAAACGCGACAACAGCTTCTTTATGGTCGATGCATTTCAGTGGATCCACTGGGTACCAAACAGAAGGCTGGAACAAGCAGGAGCCATAAGCCAAGTATCCGAATCTCTGTGTCAATTAAATGTGCAATAGTCGGAAAAACAGCGGTGCCTACGCAGTTGGACTTCTCCAAGTTGAACGGTCTTCCCATCGAAGCCGAAAAGTGTAAAATGAATGACATTAGATGTTATTGCCACCTACTTCGTCTCACGACGTTTACAAGGGAGGCAACACATGGCGGACGTCCTTTCCTTTAATGATAGAGAAAAGAGAAGACAACTCTATTGTCCCCAGACAGCACGCTCTCTCTCTCTCTCTCTCTCTCTCTCTCTCTCTCTCTCTCTCTCTCTCTCTCTCTCTCTCTTAGACAAGGTTTTCTTCTTGTTGTTATACAGTTAGGGCAAAGTTAGATTGGGGTAAGGTTAGATTTGGATAGCTATAAATAGGGTGAGATTGGGGTAAGATTCACCACATTCATTCTAGATGTCACGCATTCGTTAGTCTTCCGTGTTTTTTTTTTTTTTTTGTTTTTTTTTTCTTTTCTTTTCTTTTTTTTTTTTCTTTTCTTTTTTTTTTCCCTTTGTTTTTTCTTTAAATCAAAGTTCCCATCTGAAATGCACCCAACTACGATGCCTGTACGATGCCGTGTGTGCATTTCGCAAAGCGAAGCGAAGCGGCAGAAGCCATTTTGTCCCAGCATTCTTCCTCTGTAGATGCCCAACCGCAAACAAAAGTCAACACGTGCAAAAAAATAAAATTTAAAAAAAAAAAAAAAAATAAATAAATCTCGATCTCCAAACTGGAAGAGGCGTACACTACTATACTGTGGTGATGAAATGTCACCTGAACACTGACTTGAGCACAAAGTAGCAGTAGGGATGGATGGATGAGGTGGGTGTGGGGTGTGTGGGTGTGGGGTGGGGGTGGGGGGTGCGGAGGCTCTTTTAAAGGAAACACGACAGTAAATCTGTCTGAAATCTGAGGTCAAAGAGATGACTATCTTTTGAGGCAGAGTTCATAAATAATATGATAGTAAGATGATATCAAAGCCATTTCAATCCCAGATGCACACGTTTCACACACACACACACACACACACACACACACACACACACACACACACACACACATAAACGCGCGCGCGTGCGCGCGCGTGCACTCATGAACACAAGCACACTAACAAACGCACACACATATGCGTGCGCGCAGGCAGACAGGTATGCATGCACGCACGTGCGCGCGCACACACACGCACATACACATACCCACGCAGGCAAACGATATGCCCGTGTGCGCGCATGCACTCTCTCTCATACA
>JADBJO010010347.1:47500-73654 GCA_016801955.1 Conus betulinus
ACACCATAATGTTCCAAGAGAATTGCGTATTTGTCGTAACTGTGAAATGGGTGAAATTGGAGATGATTTCATTGCTTCATGGAATGTCCAAAATATGATGAAACTTCGTGAAAAATTCATCCCTAAAAAATATCTAAAACCAAAGTCTGTTTTCAACTTTTGTAACTTACTTCAAAACGGAAGACGCATTTGTTTGAATATTAGTAAGTTTCTAAAAAAAATGGGAAGATTGTTTAATGAGATCATTACAGTTCACCAGAATTCAGCATTTCGCAACTATGTTCACACATTGTTCTGAGTGAGTTTCGTATTTCTCTTTGTTACATTTGTATCCTCCATGCCCCAACAGGGGTCAAAGGATTAAATTTGTGTTGAACTGAATTGAATTGAAATCGTGTATGTGTGTGTGTGTGTGTGTGTGTGTGTGTGTGTGTGTGTGTGTGTGTGTGTGTGTGTGTGTGTGTGTGTGTGTGTGTGTGTGCTACGTTCAGTAGCATTACGTGTCATTTACCACCACGTTCAATAGCACTACTTTTTCTGTAAAATGCGCAGTGGGCTCTTTCGAGGTAAAGGGCTCTATAAATATCCTGTTACATTACATTACGTGTCATTACCACTGCGTTCAGTAGCGATACGTATTGACAGCGCTGCTGTTTTTCGCCACGTGTCAGTGGCTCAGCCTGGCACAACTGACGTCCACTAATGACACTGTATCAGCGGGACTGTACGTCCCAGTGAATGGATGGGTTCTAATTTTCCCTTATGTGGAATTTCCTAGTCTGTGTAAATCTCTTCTCATCACCAGCAAGTTCAGTTGAGCAGATCCACTGCTTTCACAGTTATCAAATTGATGATTTGTCTTTTAATTTAACTCCCTCCCTCTCTCTCTCTCTCCCCCTCTCTCTCTCTCTCTCTCACGCCCTCCCTCATTCCCTCCCTCCATCTCCCCCCCCTCCCCTCTCTCCGCTCTCTCTCTCAAGTTCAGCACATCGTTAATTTTTACGATTGTCAGTCTTACTTTTAGTTTAATGTCTCTCTCGTCTTTGTCTCTGTCTGTCTGTCTGTCTGTCTGTCTGTTTGTCTCTCTCTCTCTCTCTCTCTCTCTCTCTCTCTCTCTCTCTCTCTCTCTCTCTCTCTTTCTCTCTCTCTCTCTCTGCTTGCTAGTACTTTATCTGCTAAAATTCTTTTTTTTTCTTCTTCACAGTTTTCTGATCATGGCATTCGGAACAGGAAAGGAAACTGCTACTTTGACGAGATTCTTCAGTCAAGGAAAACACGAATGCTCTCCAAATGGCCGTCAGCAGGAAAGAGCTATGTGGGGAGCATTATTGTGCGTTTCCTTTTTTTTTTCCCCCCCCCCCCCCCCCCTTTCTTTTTTTTTGTTTTTTGGCTGTTATTTGTGACATCTAGGGAAGATGTATTTGTTGACAGTTTGTATCGTGTTTACTGAGCGTTGCTCTGCATCCTGTTTCTCGTGCTTGTTTGTCCTTTGCCTTGTTTTCTTGCGAGGTAGTCTCCCTTGCATTGAGGTCAACATGATAGTAGTGTTTTCAAAGTGAAGTGACTGCAGGGTGAAATTGAAAACAGAATTGAAAAGAAATTTTAAAGTAAACCCGCCAGACTACAGAAACAAACAAATTAGAAGAATCCACGGCCATCTTGTGCCTAACTGGAAAGATAAGTGATTGTTCGCTCATCGTATTCATTGTCTTGAATGTTGTTTATGTTCTTTGTCTTGCCTGAAGAAGACCAAAGAGGTCGAAACGCGTCGTGTTTTGTCTTGCAATTTGTTTGTCACTGCTCCTTTTAAATTTGTCAAGACAGTAGATTTTTCTCCTCTCTCGGGTAACCAGGCTGTGTTAATTTTTGTGTTAGTACATGCGATGACCCTTAGTATCAGAGACAAGACCATCATCTCCTGAACACCCACGCCAACTCTGGTAATGAACTTAAAAAGAAAAGCTACTAGGCCGTCGAACGAAAGAAACAAAACAACAAGACAAACACGACAGGTTTCGACCTCTTTGGTCTTCTTCAGGCAAGACAAAGAACATTCAAGACAATGAAAGCGAAGAACGAACAGTCGCAGATCTTCGCAAATTGGGCGCAAAAATCGATGTTGAATCCTCCCCCCCCCCCCCCCCCCCCTTTTTTTTTTTTTTTTTTTTTTTTGAGATGAGTGATCGTTCGTTTTCATTGTTTCGAATGTTGTTTGTCTTGCCCGATGAAGACCACAGAGGTCGAAAACGCGTCGTGCTTGCGTTGTGATTTATTTCCTTTGGTCGGAGGCATAGTAATTTTTCTTTTAATTTTGTTTGAATTTCCCGCTTGTAGTCATCTCGCTTTGACACTCACACCGGTCATGTTCTGATTTGGAATGGGTCCTTGTCTTTCATTCAAAAACACAACTCACACCGGTCATGTTCTGATTTGGAATGGGTCCTTGTCTTTCATTTCAAAGCAAAACTCACACCGGTAATGCTCTGATTTGGAATGGGTCCTTGTCTTTCATTTCGAAACAAACTCACACCGGTAATGTTCTGATCTGGAAAGGGTCCTTGTCTTTCATTTAAAAAATGAAATCCTCCGGGGATGTCCCCTTTTGTGTTCGGTTCCATTTGTCTGGAACAATTGACGTCACACTTTTCTCGGCTAAAACTTCTGGAAAAAAGAATTAACTTAGTACTACCTTTAGTACACAGCAGTCAAATTTTGGCACACAAGCTGTCGGAACCAGATGGGAACAATTGTGCTTTTGAGAAACCCGTAAAGGATCATCAAAGCATCAGTCCAGAAGAGAAAAAAAAGATGACGACATCATGAAATTAGCAGTAACATAGTGCTTGTTCCGTGGCGTGTCACCAAGGCGGTCATGACTTGATAGCTTCCACACTCCTATGCATGGAGAGTGCAGATCAGAAGCATGCAGAACAATGATTAACAGATCTACAACTTCACAGACCTGCTTAGTATTTTTTTTGTTTGTTTGTTTGTTTGTTTCTTTTAGGTATGTTTGAATCTCCACCTGCAGCCACCTCATTTTGAAACTAGCTTTGATTCCTTTGACGGCTAAACTTCATTGTTTTGTATGTCGTTTCACGTCATCGATGTTAGGTGGGCATTTGCATGCTACTTTAAGGAGATAGATAATTGCCCTGTACAGTACAGAGCAAGAGAAGACAGAGACACCCTGTACAATACAGAGAAAGATAAGAGGGGAAGACAGAGACACCCTGTATAGTACAGAGCAAGAGAAGAGAGGGAAGACAGAGACACCCTGCACAGTACAGAGCAAGAGAACACAGGGACACCCTGCACAGTACAGAGCAAGAGAAGACAGGGACACCCTGCACAGTTCAGAGCAAGAGAAGACAGGGACACCCTGCACAGTACAGAGAAGCAAGAGAAGAGAGAAGACAGAGACACCCTGCACAGTACAGAGCAAGAGAAGACAGGGACACCCTGCACAGTTCAGAGCAACCCAGGGACCACACAGTTCAGAGCAAGAGAGAGAGAGAAGACAGAGACACCCTGCACACAGTTCAGAGCAAGAGAAGACAGAGACACCCTGTACAGTACAGAGCAAGAGAAGACAGAGACACCCTGCACAGTTCAGAGCAAGAGAAGACAGGGACACCCTGCACAGTACAGAGCAAGAGAAGACAGAGGACACCCTGCACAGTTCAGAGCAAGAGAAGAAGACAGGGACAGCACAGTACAGAGCAAGAGAAGAGAGGACAGAGACACCCTGCACAGTACAGAGCAAGAGAAGAACAGGGACACCCTGTACAGTACAGAGCAAGAGAAGACAGGGACACCCTGTACAGTACAGAGCAAGAGCACAGAGACAGTACAGACAAGAGAAGACAGAGCACCCTGTACAGTACAGAGCAAGAGAGACAACAGAAGACAGACCACCCCGGGTGGGGTACAGTACAGAGACCCCAAAGAGAGAAGACAGAGACACAGAGGAAAGAGCCAGAGACACCCTGTAAGTACAGCAAGAGAAGACAGAGACACCCTGTACAGTACAGAGCAAGAGAGACACCCTGTACAGTACAGAGCAAGAGAAGACCAGAGACACCCTGTACATACAGAGGAAGAAAGACAGCAGAAGACAGAACCACCCTGAAAAAGCCGGGTGGGGTGGAGAACTTGTCAAATGAACAGCAGAAGAGACCCCAGGGAAAAGAAGAGAGAGAGAAGGAGCCGTCCTCAAAAGACCGACACGCCCGGAAACAAGACACTGTAGGACAGGGGAGGAAGAAAAAAAGAAAAAGCCAAGAGCGAAGGCGAAGGTAGGGGAGACAATGAACTGTCGCAAACACTAGATGGCAGAGGTGTTGTTGGGGTGGCGGCACACCTGAACTTCCCAACGCCAAGGACATCTAGTAAGAACTTGAGTATTTGTAGGCAGACAAGCACAACAAGAGCTCCGTTTTGTATATATATATATATATATATATATATATATATATATATATATATATATATATATATATATATATATACTTTTTGTTCAATAGATCTTATCTGGGAAGGTGATTCGTCATTCATCAAGACACATGCTAGATGCGCCCAGACAGACAAATTCAAGTGAAGGAGGTGAGGGCTGAACTGGGGAAAGCCTGGAGTGAAGCGAAAGGAGTTACAGGTGCTTTAGAAACTTTTGAAGGACAGGATTCAGACAGAGTGGTATTCTATAAATTTGTACACTGGAAGTGATGTTACGACTGAATTTTTTTTCTTTAAGAATGAGTGAAATTTCTGCGACTGTTGATCTTTCGTTTATGAATTAATTCATCAATGTATATATTTCGACCTATTCATTTGTTTGTTTGATTATTTATTTATCTATCTTTTTATTTATTTGTCGAACAATTAAGTAGTGGGGTAAAACAAGTGCAGGCTACCAATTCTTCCGTCATTTTTATTTATGTGTTTATGCATTTGCTTATTCATTCATTTATCTATTTATTTATTTGATTTATTCATGCATTTATTCATCTATTTATGTATATATTCAATTATGCATGTATTGTTTATCTATTCATTTATCTATCTATGCATTATTTATTTACTCATTTTGTTATTCATTTTATGCATTTATCTATTCATTATCCATTTATTTATGCATTTTATTTATTTATTCATGTATGTATTATTTATCTACTTGCTTATTCATTGATTTACATATGCAATGTGTATTTATCATTTACTTATTTATCTGTTTACTTATTCATTTATTTATTTATTGATTTACTTATTTATTCATTTATTATTGTCGTCTCATCTTCAATAACACTCCAGTGGCATCATCTTCACGTAGTTCATTCCAGCCGTCGTCCACAGTCGCAGCCCCGGCACAGGCAATCAACCCACAGGGACAATCTATGTCAAGCAAGTCGGCGTCAAGAGGCAACCCACAAGAGGAGACACTGCATTGCTGCTGAGTTGAGTCACTGCAGTGGTGTTCAGTAGGTATCTGTTCTGCTATAGCGTACGCAAGACACCCACGTAGTGAACTTCCCTACTGACGACAGTAGCCGTTTAGTCGCGGAGCCAGAGAGAAGTCTACTACAGGTGTGTGCAGGGTGGGGGTGGGGGGTGGGGGCCGGCGCAAGACTGAGGATGAGAAGACAGGGTGGGGGTGTGGAGAGGGTGGGGGTGGAGGGGCGAGGGGAGGGAGGGAGGACGGAGGGATTCAAAGAACGGGAAGAAGAAACTCGGGTGGGGGTCAAAAGGGAGAGGGATAGAGGAGGGGTGTGTTGCGGGGAGGGGGGGGGGGGGGGGTGGGGTGGGGAGGCGGGGTGAGGAAGTACAGGGATGGGACTCGCTCCCCTCCCTCAGTGGGGGCACCCCCCCCCACCCCCTTTTCACCTCCCCCTCGGGGTACCCCCCTGTAATTGGCCCTTGTTCACCGACACCTTTGCCCCCCCCCCCCCCCCCCCCCCCGCCCCCCTTGCACACCACCACCTCCCCCCCCCCCATCCCCCCATCCAACACCATCACCCCTCCCCTCGCTCCCTGTCTCCCCTCCTCTCTTCTCGCCTCCTTTCTTCTCTAACCCAGACAGACTACGCCACTCCTCACTGTCAGCAAAGGACGAAGACACGATTCTCATAACTTCCTACATCTCTCTGTCTGTATCTATCTGTCTCTGTGTCTGTCTGTTTGTCTGTCTGTCTGTCTATCTGTCTGTCTGTCTGTCTCTGCATCCTTATTTTGTCCCTGTTTCTCTCTACCGAAGATAAGTTTTTTTTTTTGTCCATACACATCTGTTAAAAATCAGACATATAGAGCCTTAAAAAAATCAAACAAGCAACAAAAGTGAATTCTGATCTGAAGCTGCTTTCAGTTATGACGAGGTCTTCGTGGTCGACTGGGCAAGAAACAAGATGACTGACGGACAGAGAATGAAAGAATCGGTTTTCATTTTGTGCGTAGTTTGAGGAGATAACCGACTCTTTGTTTTCATTGTCTTGAATGCTGTTTGTCTGGCTTAAAGGAGACCAAAGAGGTCGAAACACGTCGTGTATGGCCTTGTGATTTTTTTTTTTTTTTTCGTTTGGAGGCAAAGTCATTTTTTTCTGTTAATTCAAGCTGATCGGTTGTATCATCATGTTGAGAGAGATGGTCTGAAATAATGCACACTTTTTAACTCTACATGATTTCATCTTCAGTGGACTCCAGACTTTTTTGTAGAGAGAAAAAAAAAAAAGGAGAGGAAGAGAATGAGGAAGAGGAAGACCAAAAAGACCAGCAACAGGGGAAGAGGAGGAGGAGGAGGAGGAGGAGGAGGAGGAAGAGGAGGAAGAGGAGACCGAGGAGAAGGTGGAAGAGAGGAGGAAGAGGTGGAGGAGGAGGAGGAAGAGGAGAAGGAGGAAGACGAAAAAGAGCAGCAGCAGCAGCAGCAGCAGCAGCAGCAGCAGAAGAAGAAGAAGAAAGAAGAAGAAGAATACGGATATGATTGTTTCATTGAGGGTACAATGGATAAGCTTACAGCTTTATTTTTCCATGTCCTCACAAAAAAGGAACAAACACAAAAGTCATCAAGGAACAAACACAAGCCCCCCTCCCCCCCCCACCCCATCCATCCCCCGAGACCCCCTTCTCTGAAAAATCAGGAGGTGGGGAGGGCAGTCATCTTTTTGCCCTCCTCTTCCCCCGGCGTGTCTAAAACAAATCCTTTCATCTCTGAACAAACTGCTCAAGGTGTACCTGCAGCTACAAAAAGGATCGCCAGTAGGTCTTGTTTAGCCGCTCGCTAGACTGGCATCCTTCTCAGTCTTGTAGAGGTGCGCTTGCCTCCATTCTGCTTTCGTGTGGCACGGTGAGTTCGATCAGAATCTTTTGTTTTGATGAACCTGAGTGGAGAACAATATCCGGTCTCCCGTCATTCTCCCTGATGATCTCTGGATGGTTCTCCCATAGATTCTGGAAGGTCTGCTGTACCCTCCCAGTCGTCTACCCCATCCCTAAACCCTGCTTCCATGCTCTTGATACGACAGCTGTTCCAGACCATGATCTGTGGCCTCCTGCCGCGTAGAAAATTTATTGCTGGACTGTCTGGTGGCAAAGATCTTCCTTCAGTGGTACTAATCGCATGCGCGATCTCCTTCAGCACTTGGTTGTGCCTCCATGTGTACCTTCCCTGGGTTAGCGCTGCTTTGCATGAACTCAGGACATGTTCCACTGCTTGTTTGCCGTGACAGAGTGGACACGTAGGGTCATCTGATTTCCACCATTTGACCAGGTTTGGAATTCGAGGGCAGGAGGTCATACACAGATCGGAGGATGAAACGGACTCTGAGAGGTGCCATATGCCATATCTCATTCCAGGTGTGACATTCTTTGCAATGCGTTTTCCCACGTAGTCCGCAGTCCTCGTTGGCCTTGGTGGACTGCTTTATGGATTCTCTTGGCGTCCTCTTCTTTTTTCTTCATATCCTCAATTACCATGTCTCTCTTTGCTTTCCCGTTTGCTTTTGACCGCCATTTCATTTCTGTGGATCCCAGCCCCTGTCTGTTGGTCTATGTGTGGCCTGTTATGTCCTTGATCTTGAAGTTTTCCTTTGCCACGTTTACTTCCCTTTTCTGCCAAATCCATTCATCGCTAGAGGTCACTGACTGGTGGTCTCTCGGACAGAAAAAACAAAAACAAAACCAAAAACGCTGGAAGCGTTTAACAATGACCTAGCAGAGACTCAAATTGACATTGTATGCCGCATTTTTGTGTTTCAAAAAGAAAACAGACAACTTTATCTTATAGCAATCCGAATCTGTTGTGTTCGTAGATTCTATCTGCTTTTAAGATGATATTGCTTGTTTCCCTCATTGGTCAAGATGCACTGTGAGGAAGGGAGAGAGAGGGACGGGACGGGGGGGGGGGGGGGGGGGGGGGGGGGGGGCGAGAAATGGGAACTGGGTGCTCTGAGTACTCAGACTCTCCTCTTCCTCCCCCCCCCCCCCCCCCCCCCCCCCCCCCCCGGTCCCCTTCGAATCTCATTTTTATTTAAATAGAGATGGATTCAAACATGCCCATGTAATGAAAAGAAACGACATCATCGGCCATGAGAGGTTTCCAATGCACCGCAACAATGTACATTACTTTCAGCCCTGGGGGGACGGGGAGAGGTGTGTGTGTGTGAGGGACAGGAAGGGGTGGGAGGTGGGTATCCAATTTTTGAACTCTTGCTGGTGTCACTCCTGATCCTTAAGAGATCCATGACCCCTAAAAGATCCATGACCCTAAATGGACCGTGACCCCTAAGAGAGCCATGATCCCTAAGAGATCCATGACCCCTAAGAGAGCCACGACCCCTGAGATCCGTGACCCCTAAGAGAGCCATGACCCCCTAAAAGATCCATGACCCTAAGAGAGCCATGACCCCTAAGAGATCCATGACCCCTAAGAGAGCCATGACCCTAAGAGATCCGTGACCCCTAAGAAATCCATGACCCCCAGCATCAATTCCGATACTCGCACCCCTCCTCCTGGAACTATCCCAATATGAACATAGCTGCTTTATATTACATGTTCGTCTTATGGCACCTTCGTAATAAGAAAACTATCCTCCTTTACCACCCCCCCCCCTCTCTCTCCTCAAATACCCCCTCCCATTCACCACCACTGCTTTCCGATTCGCCCCCCCCCCCCCCCAACTCCCCCTCCCCCCCCCCTGCTGGGAAATCTTCCAAGGCCGGTGTCGGCAACACAGAGACAACACTCAAGCTTATGACCATTGAGAAACAGATCTGTAGACCATTAAAGGAAAGATAGGTCGCTAGCATTACGACACTCCGACTTTCCCCCTCCCCCCCCCCCCCAAAAAAAAAAAAAAAAGAAAGAAATCTGCCCAACTCCCTACCCACCACTTACCATTGCGTGAGTCACGTCTTCTTCTCATCTCCCCCCCCTTCTCTCTCCCTCTCTCTCTCTCTCTCTCTTTCTCTCTCTGTCCGTCTGTCAGTCAGTCTGCCTGTCTGTCTGTCTGTCTTTGTGCCCCTCTGTCTGTCTGTCAGTCTGTCTGTCTGTCTTTCTTTCTCTCTCTCTCTCTCTCTTCCTCTCTCCTCTCTCTCTCTCTCTCTCTCCCCCCCCCCCCCCTCTGTCTGTCTGTCAGGCTTTCTTTGTGTCTGTGTGTGTGTCTATCACTCTCTCTCTCTCTCTCTCTCTCTCTCTCTCTCCTCCCCCCCTCTCTCTCTCCCTCTATCTCTCTCCCCCCCCCTCTCTCCCTCTATCTCCCCCTCTCTCTCTCTCCTCTCTCTCTCCCCCCCCTCTCTCTCTCCCTCTCTCTCCCTCCCTCCCTCCCCCCCCCTCTCTCTTTACCTGACCTGCTTTGCACACTGATCAAGCGGAGCCCCTACAAGTGAGCAGTGTGTAATGATGCATGCTGTCCGCTTTCTTACTCCACCGCCGAACCCTCAGCATAGTGGGTTACACACTGGACCGCTGCCAGATTGTCTGCCCTTGGCTGTGCTGAGACCACAGTGCAGAGCAGCTCTCTGTCTGTTGTCTCTCTCTGTCTTGATCTCTGTCATTCATTCCCTCCCTCCCCCCCCCTCTCTCTCTCTCTCTCTCTCTCTCTCTGTATGTGTGTGTGAGAGAGGAAGAGAAGAGAGAGAGAGAGACAGAGACAGAGACAGAGAGAGAGTTTGTTCAACACATTAGCAGCATTTCTATAAGTTACACACAGAGAAAAAAGATCATGACATACAATTTAGGTGTTGAAAAAAATAGTCAATTCCACAGGCAAAGGCTTTAATCATTTGACTACTGGCCCGTCCAACATACTGTTATGACCACTTAAAAGAAAGAAAGAAACAAAAAAAAAGAAAAGAAAGAAAGAAAGAAGGAAAGAAAAAAACCACCAAAACTCAAACTAAGTAGTAGGCGATTCAGTGTCGTAGGCAGCATTCATTTGGAATTACGGGCCTGCAATCATTTCATCATGGGAGTAAGAGTTACCGTACTTGTTCGTTGATTACTGTTTACTGTTCTGTGCCTCATTTAAGAATTTCCTTTCATACTAGTCGAACCGAGTTTACTTGTATATGTTACTGTTCGTCCGTGTGTGTACGTTTGCCTATGTTCAAGATGAAAAGGCTGTGCCAGTCTTGAATAAATGTTAATTAGTGTTTGTTCATTTCTGCAGTTGTTGTGGCTGTGTAGATGTGTCAGATATAGGGTATAATCGAGAATGGCGAAATCATCGGTTTTGTAAATTGTATTGCGCGCTCTGTGATGTCAGTTTTGTTAAACAACACAGAGTCGGAAACAGCATTTTGTCCGGAGAAATGGGTGTGTATTTATTTATCGCGGGAGCGAAAGATAGACGACTTGTTTGCTTACTCGAAATTACCGCTAATGACAAAGTGAGGAGGAAAAGTATTCATCCTCCATCAGAGGGGTCACATCTTCGCCATCGCAAATAACCTCACTGAGAAACCGGTCTTTCTGGTTTTCCTTTGAAATAGTGAAGATTAATTCATGGTTCATAAGCGCGTGCGCACACACAAACAAAACACACACACTGGCCGGAATCCCTGTGAAACGTTGTTGGGGGCGGAGAGGAGGTAGTGTGACAGGGAGGAGAAGACGGGGTATAGGGAAGGAGTTCGGCTGGCGTGCATGTGTCCTTTAGGGGAAACTGTAAGCAACCTAGTCTTTTGATTCAGCTGCTTTCCGTCTTCAAAATCGTCCCCATTTTGCACACACGCAAGATGACTATTGCCTGTAAAGGTTGGAAGTTCTTATTAGATACCACCGCTACTTTCCCTTTCCCCAAGCGCTATAAATAGTAACTTCACCTGATTGGTGGACAGACTGATAAAAAAAAAACACACCAAAGGACAAACAAACAAAAACCTCGTTCTTCACCGCGGCCTTGACAGTAAAGACGAAAATCCCTAACCAGCTATTATACATACAGCAGCCGTGACAGAAACTGGATTCAGGAGAGGAAGATGGACAGGGCGGACACTATGAACACAGACAGACATGCAGTCGGTCAGTCAACACACGGGGGGAAGGCGGGGAGTGTGAAGGGAGGGGGTGGTGGGAGCATGGTAGCAGGAGGACCACACCACATCGCCCTCAACCATTGTCCGGTGTCCGCCCTTGTCACGCTTCGAAACTCCTCCTCAAGGCTTTGCTCTGTCACGCGTGAACGGCTGCTGTAAGTATAGGGACAAACAGGACAGCACTCGCACACATCTTACAACAAAAAGAAAACGACATGTCAAGCCATAATGAAGTTCTCATGTGTAAATGGGAACAATCCGATTTTCACTCTTCTTCTTCCTCTTCTTCTTCTTCTTCTTCTCTTATACACTTGTATTGCGCCTTCAATCCCCCCCCCCCCCCCCCCCCCTAATATAACCTAATATAAAGAGCGAGTATTTTTAGTCGCACAAACGATGTGTGGCACACACACGCATATGTGCATTGACACACACACACACACACACACAAACACACACACACACACGCGCGCGCGCGCGCGCGCGCGCGCGCACGCACACACACGTATGCACGCATGCACACACGCACACATACATCTGTACACTTGATCCACAAGTACACATAGACAAGCACAACAACACACACACACACACACACACACACACACACACACACACACACGCACACACACACACACACACACACAGAGACTTTTGTTGTTCTAATGGCATGTCCCTGTAGTGACATGTCGTTCAACTGGACGTCGCATTACGGGACTCGTTCTCCCAGACGTGGTTCTGACGGACTGTCGCTGAGGTAATGGGGAGGGGGGGGGGGGGGGGGGGGGGGGGGGGGGGGGACATGAAGTCGAGCTTCATAGCTCGTGGAACGGACCTTTAGAATGTATAGACACCCTGTTTAACAGTCCAAAGCATGTAGCACAAGTAGTTCTTTAGAAATATTGTTTACATTTGAAAGCATGTTGCATATGGAGTTTGTTAAAAATTGTGTTAAGATTTCACAGAATGATAGTACATGGAAAATTGTTGGAAACATTGTACAGATTTTGAAGAATGTAATGACATGGAGTTCGTAAGAAACGTTTACTCAGATTTTATACATGAATTTAGTTAGAAATCGTGTTCACATTTCACATTATTTTGTACACGGAGCTCGTCAGAACTGTGTTCGGATTTCATAGCATATAGTACGTGAACTTTTTTTTTCCCAAACTTTGTTCACATTCAATGGCATGAAGTACATGGAGTTTGTCAGAAATGGTGTTCACGTGGACTTCGTTAGAAACGTTGTTCATATTTTGTAGCATGTTGTACATGAGTTTCGTTAGAAACGTTATTCACATTTCATAGCAAGTAGTACATGGAACTCGTTGGAAACATCCACATTTCATAGCAAGTAGTAGGATTTCGTTAGAAACATTCACATTTCATAGCAAGTAGTACATGGAATTCGTTGGAAATATCCACATTTCACAGCAAGTAGTACATGGAACTCGTTGGAAACATCCACATTAATAGCAAGTAGTAAGATTTCGTTAGAAACATTCACATTTCATAGCAAGCAGAACATGGGTTTCGTTAGAAACATTCACATTTCATAGAAAGTAGTAGATTTTTTGTTAGAAACATTCACATTTCATAGCAAGTAGAACATGGGTTTCGTTAGAAACATTCACATTTCATAGCAAGTAGAACATGGGTTTCGTTAGAAACATTCACATTTCATATAGCAAGTAGAACATGGGTTTCGTTAGAAACATTCACATTTCATAGCAAGTAGTAGGATTTTGTTAGAAAACATTCACATTTCATAGCATGTAATACATTGGTTTTCGTTAGAAACGTTCACATTTCATAGCAAGTAGTACATGGATTTCAATAGAAATATTCACATTTCATAGCATGTATTGCATGGATTTTGTTAGGAACGTTCACATTCCGTAGCGCGTAGTACATGAAGTTCTTTAGAAACTTTGTTCACATTTTTAGGCATGCACTGCACGGAGTCGGCAGAAGGCTGTGGTTGCTCCTCCCTCCAAGTCTGTCTTCATGCTGAGTGGCGACGGTCCTGTTCCGCGTGAGGCCAGCTTAGGAGACAGGCAGAATAGCCATCAACAAAGACCTCTGCGAAGATTCACGTCCACTCTGCGCACGTGAGGGACGTTCCCACCATTCCCTTTCCCAAGGAGGGGGCCTTGCTGGTCGTGCAGGCCACGTAGAAGTCGCAGAATAGCTCGTCGCCGAACTGCCCCATAGCCTCAAGAGCCGTCCCCCGGCGACACAGGCTGGACACATCATCATTGGTGATGCGACGAAGATCGGCTGCGCCACCCTACACCTTGAACTTGAACTATACGATGTTTGAGGTCTTGTAGTAGGAAGTCCTGTTCATCGATCCGTGTGGGTTATATACGGCTAGTATGCTAAAAATTTTTGCGTGCGTGGCTTATTGGCAAGACGGATTGTACTGGTCGGGTTTCTTCTTCCAGCAAGCATCCAGCCTACTCATGAAAGCATTTACAAAAGGCGCCAGGACCACTTCGTCTGGGAGACTGTTCCACGTTCTGGTGATTCTTTCGCTGAAGAAGTGTTTCCTAGTATCGCAGTGGGTGTGGTGCCGGAACAGTTTCATCACAGTTCCTCTGGTACCTACATCCTCGGGAGTTTCAAGCTTTGGTTTTTCGGTCTTGCAGATTCTGTGGTATGTCCCATTGGCGCCTTTCTCTGGCAATGCCACATCCCAGCGGGTATGATGGGAGCATTTTCTTCGGAGTCAGCATTTGTGAGACTACTACCTCCCTCCCAAAGATTTTTTTAACGGAGATTCCGTGCTGTGTGTGTGTGTACATACTGTTTAAGGAGAAAGACAAACGTGTGACGATGGAATGGGGGTTAACACACAAACACAAAAGTGCTTCGTGTTTAGACCTAATCCCTAAAGACAGAATAGGGATACCTTCATGAGGGATTTGAATTTGATCACACAAGCAAGGAGCTTACCAATATCCCGAACTGCGTTGTTCTCGTGGACAAAGGCATCATCAGAAGAAGAAGAAGAAGAAGAAAGGAAGAAGAAGATGATGATGAAGATAATGATGATGATGATGATGATGATGATGATGATGATGATGATGATGATAAGAAGATGAAGAAGAGATGAGAGCAAGAAGAGGAAGAAGAAAAAGAAGAGCAAGAAGAAGAAAAAGAAGAGCAAGAAGAAGAAAAAGAAGAGCAAGAAGAAGAAGAAGAAGAAGAAGAAGAGAAGAAGATTGAATTTATTGAATCTTTAATGGCTGAAGGACTAGGCACATTAAAGGCTTTTTGACAATGCCGCCCACTTATGAACAAAGAAAGGTTATGTAAAAAAAAAAATCAAAGGCTACAGCATGAACCAGTAACCAATCAAATAATTTTGTTAACACAACTAAAAAAAATTCTTAGAGAGAGAGAGAGAGAGAGAGAGAGAGAGAGAGAGAGAGAGAGAGAGAGAGAACAGACAGACAGACAGACAGAGACAGAGACAGACAGACAGACCAACCAAGAGAGAGAGAGAGAGAGAGAGAGAGAGAGAGAGAGAGAGGGAGGGACAGACAGACCGACCGACCAACAAAGAGAGAGAGACAGACAGAGAGAGAGAGAGAGAGAGAGAGAGAGAGAGAGAGAGAGAGAGAGAGAGAGAGAGTCTGGCAGTCTATACACACACACAGCAGGTGGCAGTGAAGAGCTCTTAGTCCCAGGACATATGGACATATGTCACCTTCCCCTCACCCACCTACCCCTCACTTTCATTCTTGTCTCCATCCCTCACTCCCATCCAGCCTCCGACCCCTCTCCCCAACAACTGACCCTCCCTCCCCCCGTTTTTCTCTCCCTCACCTCACCTCATGCTCCCTCTTCAAGCGAACTGGTAGATGAGCCAAGCCAGAAATTCCTGACCCTGTACACGCCAAGAATGCGGCGACGAAGGAAGGAGGGGGGTGGGTGGGGGGGGGGGGGGGGAGGGAGGGAGAGTGGGGAAAGAGAGAGGGGATAGAAAGGTGGAGTTGGGGGGGGGGGGGGGGGGGAGGTGGAGACCTGGGAGGTGTAACAGGGGAAGGGTGGAGGATAGAGCGGCGGGGTGGGGGAGATATAAATAAGGGAGGAGAAACTAAAAGGGTTTGGGTGGGTGGTGGTGGGTGGTGGTGGTGGGGGTGGGGGGGGGGGGGGGGGGGGGGGGGAGGAACTAGGATAGTGCCTGCGATAGCGGTGGGAGATTCCCCTGATTTTTCCCCCCTCTACTTCCACCTCCCCTCCCATACTGTCTGTCCACCTACCCGTTCACCCCATCCCGCCCCTCCGCCTCTCCCCCTCCCCTCCTCCCCCCTCATCTCCCTCCTCTCCTGCTCGACCTTATCCGACCCCCCCCTCCCTCCCACCGTCTTCCTGCCCACCCCCCATCCCTGACCTTCACCCCCCCCCCCCCTTCCTCCCCCAGTGTGACGGCGCGACCCCCGCCCAATCTGGTCAAGGCCTGTGGTTCTTATGTTCCAGTGCCGATTCTCATATTTCACCACCATAAAATAAAAAAAAAATGAAAAAAAAAAAAAACAAAACAAACAAAAAAAAAAAATTGAAAAGAAAAGAGAGGGTCTTCATTTTCTTTCTTTACCTCCTCCCCCGTCCTCCCACCCCTGTCCCCTTGTCCCCCACCCCCACCCTCCCGTCCACCCAGGTGACCCTTCTCCCGAGGGTCAAAGCTTTGCTGATCGAGCTCAACGTGACGCGAACAGCACGTGATCAAAAGTGAAAACTTGATATCACAACATTACGTGGATAGAAAATAGATTTAAACAAACAAACAAACAAACAAACAAGCAAACAAAGAAAGAAAGAAAATAACAAACAGACGCAAACAAGCAAACAAACAACAAGCAAACAAACAAACAAAAGCCCGCTCTGAACCAAAACAACAAAGCCCCCCCCCAAGATAACAAACAGCTCGCTCTCTCTCAATTTCTCTCTCTCTCTAACTCTCTCTCTCTCTCTCTCTCTCTCTCTCTCTCTCTCTCTCTGTGTGTGTGTGTGTGTGTGTGTGTGTGTGTGTGTGTGCCAATGACCATATTTTAGTCAACGACCATGACCATATTTTAGCGAATGACCATGACCATATTGAGCCAGTGACCATGACCATGACCACATTTTAACCAATGGCCATAGCCATGTTTTAGCGAATGTCCATGACCATATTTTACCCAATGACCACATTTTAGCCATTGACGATGACCATATTTCAGCCAGTGACCATGACCATATTTCAGCCAGTGACCATGATCATATTTCAGACAGTGACCATGACCACATTTTAGCCATTGACGATGACCATATTTCAGCCAGTGACCATGACCATATTTCAGCCAGTGACCATGACCATATTTCAGACAGTGACCATGACAATATTCAGGAGTGAGGACAGGCTCGGACACAGCGAAGACACTAAAGGTATGACTGGCGCTTTCCATTAACGAGATTCCTTTTCCATCTCCCTCCCCTCCCCCCCGCTCTCCCCCTTCTCCCCTCCCGTCCCTACCTAAGAGGTCAGTCGACGAAGTCTGCATATGCATGAGAGAGGGTCAGCCTGAGGTCTGTCAATAGTAAGAGCCTGCAGTGAGCCTGCCTGTATATGTACGAGTAGCTGAGTGGATAGTTTGAAAATGAACCCCTCCTCCTGCTCCCCTCCACCCACCCTGCCATAGACACACTGGCTGTGAAGATGACTGCAGTTGGTGCATGTGTCTAAGAAGAATGGAAAAATCCGTCTACCGAGATTTGATGAGAATCCCAGAATTTTAAACTCCACACACACACACACACACAAGCACGCACGTACACACGCAGCACGCACGTACACACACACACCACACACACACACACGCACACACCCAGCACACACACACACACACACACACACACACACACACACACACACACACACACACACACACACACACACACAAAGTGTCTGAAACAAAACAAACCCAAAGCGTCTTTCATATTTGAGAAGAGCAGCTAACATCGGATCACAGACTGTCATAAAATGGCATAAAGATCAGAACAGCCGTCACCAACCACGACTGAAGCGACACGGCAGCAGTGCAGTGACTCCTCTGGTGGGTTGCCTAGGTTCGACTTGACATTGCCTGGTCCCTGTGGATGGTTTGGGGTTATGGCGGCGGCGGGACAAGCCAGGGGGTGTGGATGTGGACGTGGAGACTGAAAGAGCGGCGTGGAAGATGGAACAGAAAAGAAATTCTTCTGATTCTTTTTCTTTCTTTCTTTTGCGTGCTCAGGCTGATACTCCTGCGGACACTCCCTGTATAGACAGGCAAGGATTAAGCTCATCTACCCAACAAGGGAGTGTGAGTTTTGGGTGTATGACCGTTTTTTTTTTTTATCCTGCCATTAAGGCAGCCATACTCCATCTTCGGGGAATTCTGATTCTCCCCAAACAGACTGAGGGAGTGAAACAATGGGGCTTGTAGCTTGTGTAGCTGGTTGACTGGAGTGGCACGATATATTTTATATATTTGTGACGGTAGTGTTTATGGTGGATTGATAATAGTGCTCACTGGGGAGGGGGGGGGATAATAAATAAATAAGTTGATTAAGAAATATATATCCTCAAGCATAGGCTCAAAGACTGTCCCTTACATTTTATACTGTTTGCGTAATGTTTTAGTTTTCAGCAACTTTTTTCTTCTCCACACTTTCGTTTTGTTTAATTCTACTACCTTTCGCTGGCTGCTTTGGGGGTGCTGTTTGGATTCTTATTCGAACCCTTGGCAGTCGGAACACCACAGAATTATGGACTGTGGTGTGTCTCTGTCTGACGCCAAGAGCACAGACACAATCAGCCGTGTCTCCCTGATGAGTCCGATCCAGCGGACGAAAGGCCTCGGAGCAGGCGATACATAAAGATCTGTCTTCGAGAGGGATTGCGATAGTTTCTTCATGCAGCTAGTGAAGGGTTTTCATATTTATGATATACATTTTCCCATTTACTTTTTCTTCATTTTTTTCCCTCTCAATTTCAAATTTCAAATCTTTGCCAAGTCATTACAATAATGATGGAAGAATTGTTAACCTGCACTTGTTTTCCCCCCCACTACTTAATTGTTCAGCATTATATATATATATATATATATATATATATATATATATATATATATATATATATATATATATATATATATATATTAATACAAAATTTGAAACTCAACAAAGTACGTTTAATCAATGAAACGAACTTACGATTTTTTTCAGATTTTTTTTTTTTTTCTAAAAAAAAAAATCCCATAAGCTATACCCTGATTTTGCTCTGTCCTCTCTCTGTCTTTGTTGTTGTGTTGTTGTTGTGTGCGAGCGTTTTTTATTATTGTTCGCATTGTTTCTTTAGCATATCTATATCTATCTAACTATATGTATGTATATACATCGAATATACCCCTGACTTTGCTACGTGTCCTAACAACATCGATGGAATAATATAAGGAAAACCATGCCATCCTCTTCGTATACACATGCTCTCATACCTCCTGCAACTTCATTCCACTCATTTTTCTTCTTTTCTTTCTTCTTCGTTTCTCGGCTAGAAAAAAAACATTTTCCGTACGTGAGAATTTTGCGCACGTGCGTATTCTTTTTAATTCTACTATATAGACATAATCACATGGCGTTTTCTGGCTTGATGTCTAAACGCGACAACTGTGTGTGTGTGTGTGTGTGTGTGTGTGTGTGCGCGCGCGCGGTTGTGTGTGTGTGTGTGTGTGTGTGAGAGAGAGAGAGAGAGAGGGAGAGAGCATATTTGACTGGAAAAAGTCTGGGGCGGGGCGGATGCAGGCAAGCGGAGGGGATGGGGAGTCGGGGGGGGGAGGGAACAGAAGAGATGTATGGACAGCCAAACATAGAGAGATGAGAGGGGGAGGGGAGGGGAGGGATGGGGGAGGGGAGGGGAGGGAGGGGGGGGGGGGGCGGACAGCGAACGTGCATGAAGCGAGTGGTCAAGGGTTGGCCACGTCTGTGGTAAGAAATCGCATTGTTGGCCGCGGACACCTGCGGGATTTAGGCCCTGAGACATTTCGCATGCGCTTGGTTTTTTCCTTCTTCTTGTTCTCCTCCTGCCCTCCCTCCCCGCCCTCTCCATCCTCCCCCCGCCCTTCTCCATCCTCCGACCCCCCCCCCCCCCCCCCCACCACCAACATACCCCCGCCACACTCTCTCTCTCTCTCTCTCTCTCTCTCTCTCTCTCTCTCTCTCTCTCTCCGTGTTAATGTCTGCCTCTTTCTCTCTCTCTCCTCTTTGCTTGCGCGTTTGCCATATATGTTTAGCCCATCAATAAAACTCTCTCTCTCTCTCTCTGACTGTCTGTGTCTGTCTGTCTGTCTCTGTCTGTCTTTTTTTCTCCCCCCCCCCCCTTTCTCTCTGTTTATCTGTGTCTGTCTGTCTATCTCTTTCCCCTTTTCGCGTTTTTTTTTTTTACCATGTGTATAAACCATCAATGAAACACTCGTACTCTTCCTCTTCCCCCTCTCTCCCCCTCTCTCTCTCTCTCTCTCTCTCTCTCTCTCTCTCTCTCTGTGTCTGTCTGTCTCAATATTTCTCCGTTTGTAAGCCTCTTCTCTCCCCTTTTTCCCTATGTGTTTAGCATCAATTTATTAAACACTCATACTACTCCCTCCCTGCTTGTGAGTAATTTTCAACGTGGTGACAGCCCTGATATGACCCTTTGCGGTCGGCTGGGCTATAAGCAACATTACCATTACTTCCTCCCTCTCCCTCCCACTCTCTCTATCTCTCTGTAATCCACGCGCGCGCGCGCGCGCGCGCATACACACACACACACACACACACACACACACACACACACACACACACACACACACACACCTTTTTTCTGAGTTTCTGTGAGATCGACATATTTGATCTGATGTTAGATTTCACGGACGAACGATTTTAACACAAAATTCCGGCGTGGGTCTTTTTATTTTTTTATCTTCATAAACTTCCCTCCACTGAGATGTGTGTGTGTGTGTGTGTGTGTGTGTGTGTGTGTGTGTGTGTGGACCTATTTTGAGAGTTGGCTTCAACGAGGTGATAATCCTGATACGGCCTTTTGCGGTCGATTGGGTTATAAGCAACATATTATCTCTGTCTGTCTGTCTACCTGTCTGTCTCTCTGTCCGTCTGTCTCTCTGTCTGTCTGTTTATCTCTCTCTCTGTCTCTGTCTCAGCCTGTCTGTCTGTCTATCCGTCAGGCTGTCTGGCTGTCTTTCTGTCTCTGTCTCAGCCTGTCTGTCTGTCTATCTGTCAGTCTGTCTGGCTTACTGTTTCTCTCTCTCTGTCTGCCTGTCTGACTCTGTCTCTCTCTGTCCCCCACTGGGTCTCTGTCTCTGTCTGTCTATCTGTCTATCTGTCAGTCTGCCTTTCTCTCTCTGTCTCTGTCTCAGCCTGTCTGTTTGTCAGTCTGTCTGTCTGTCTGTTTCTCTCTGTCTGTCTGTCTGTCTGTCCTTCACTGTGTGTCTGTCTCTGTGTGTCTATCTGTTAGTATGTCTGGCTGTCTCTCTCTCTATCTCTGTCTTAGCCTGTCTGTCTGTCTATCTGTCAGACTGCCTGGCCGGCTGTTTCTCTCTGTCTGTCTGTCTGTCTGTCTGTCTCTATGTGTCCTTCACTGTGTCTCTGTCTGGCTGGTTGTTTCTCTCTCTGTCTGTCTCTGTCTCTGTCTATCTCTCTCTCTCTCTCTCTCTCTCTCTCTCTGTCCCTCACTGCGTTTCTGTCTCTCTGTCCGCCTGTCTGCCTCTCTCTCAGTCTCTGCCCTTCTATTTCTGACCACACTCCCTTCGTCACTTCCATCCCGCGCTCCCTCCACCCCATCCCCCGCCCCCGCCCCCCCCCCCCCCTCTCTCTCTCTCTATCTCGTGGCACGCTTGAGTGACAGGGTGGCTGTATGTCTCCTTCATCTTTGTCGTGTTAATCTGACCAGGCGCTGTCTGTCTCGGGGCCTGCCTGCCACAGCTTGAGAGGGACTGTCCGTACAGCTCGCGCTGGACAGCTTGGAACTGGGGGGCGGGGGGGGGGGGGGGGGGATGGGGGAGGTGGTGAGGGGGGGGAGGGGGGAGGGGGTCATGACCTGGCACGTGCAGCCCTCACTGCACTCATCCTTGTTTACAGGTCACGCTCCACCACGCCAGGGCCGTTTTTCTGGGGGAGGGTGTGCGTTGATAGGGAAGAAGAAGAAAGAAGAAGAAGAAGAAGAAGAGAAAGAAAGAAGAAGGAGAGAGGAAAAGGAGGGAAAAGAGAAGAAGAAGAAGAAGAAGAAGAAGAAGAAGAAGAAGAAGACTTTGAAGAAGAAGATGATGATAATGATGATAATGATGATGATGATGATGATGATGATGATGATGGAGAAGAAGAAGAAGAATTTGAAGAAGAAGAAGAATAAGAATTTGAAGAAGAAGAATTTGAAGAATTTGAAAGAAGAAGAAGAGAAGAAGAAGAAAAGAAGAAGAAGAAGAAGAAGAAAAAGAACACACACACACACACACACACACACACACACACACACACACACACACACACAGAGAGAGAGAGAGAGAGAGAGAGAGAGAGAGAGAGAGAGAGAGAGAGGCTGGGGTGGGATTTGAGAAATAGGAGAATGGGAATGGGAGTGAGGGAAGCAGTAGACGTTTAGACGATGTACACAATTTACTGTCAGGTTACACACGCAGGAAGCTACCGTCATTATGTTTAACATAATTAACTTTGACATTCCTTGTTAACGTTGCCATCTCCTACATGTGATAAGGCTGACAGAGAAAGCCATGCGAGTTGAGGTGGAGGAGAGTGGGGGGGGGGGGGGGGGGGGGGGAGAAGAGAAGGGCAGAGGGAGGGTTGCTGAGATAGGGGAGGGAGGAGGACGGGGAAGGGGTGGGAGAGAAGGGGGCTGGGAATGGGGGGGAGTGTGGGGGGGGGGGGGGGGGGAAGGGGGCTGGGGGGGGGGGGGTGGCTGGGGGGGGGGGGGGGGGTGGGGGGGGGGGGGTGGGGGGGGGGGGGGGGGGTGGGTGGTGGGGGGGGGGGGGTTTCGCTAAACATCGGCACCACCAGAACTTACAAACACCCAACTGCAGAACGCGGCGCTCGACTCGACCACCGAACCACACCAAAGAGGTAGAGTGGTAAGGATAAGCATCTTTGCTTTTCGCTGGCTGGAGTCCCGTTGCGCCCATTGAAGGAGATGTTCCTCTCCGCTGTTCTGACTGACTCTGTGTCTGCCCTCTTGTTCTCGGGTTTTTTTTTTTTAAAACGTTTCTTTAATGAGCAGATGTGTACATAAACAACTTATTGAACTGGAGCAACAAGCAAATGCTTATGATGTGTTCAGTGATGGAAAGTTTAACAACAAAAAAACACATCGGCGGATTGCATAAACAACATTGACACTTAAGACAGAAAGAAAAATGCTGAATATCAAAAATGGGAAAATGTGTAGAAATCTTAACTTAAATTAAAAGACAGGAAAGACGATAGAACAGATCAGTAGAATCTAACAGCGATGCAAACAATCTACGCAACAAATACCAGGATTCCGGGGTTGCCTGTCTGTTCACCATCCTTCACAGCTTGATGGTGTCAACATGCCAAGGTTTGAGGCATTCAGATGGTGGTTCAGGTTTGAGGCATTCAGACGGTGGTTCAGATCTGAGGCATTCAGATGGTGGTTCAGATCTGAGGCATTCAGATGGTGGTTCAGATCTGAGGCATTTAGACGGTGATGGTGGTTCAGATCTGAGGCATTCAGATGGTGGTTCAGGTCTGAGGCATTCAGATGGTGGTTCAGATCTGAAGCATTCAGATGTAGTTCAGGTCTGAGGCATTCAGATAGTGGTTCAGGTCTGAGGCATTCAGATAGTGGTTCAGGTCTGAGGCATTCAGATGGCGGTTCAGGTCTGAGATATATTTATACAGTGGTTCAAGTCTGAACCATTCAGATAGTGACTCAGGTCTGAAACATTCAGATAGTGGCTCAGGTCTGAAACATTCAGATGGTGGTTCAGGTCTGAGGTATTTAGACGGTGGTTCTGGTATGAGGCATTCTGATGGTGGTTCGGGTATGAGGCAGTAAGATGGTGAAGACAATGTACAGCCGACAAGAAAATGTTAGCACAGTTACTTGAGAAGACCATCCAGTCACACTCTCTCGCCTGGGAGTGGATAGTAACCTGTGTGAACGTGGTGTGTGTGGGCTGTCCGATAGAGGTAAAGTAGCATCTCTGGTTGACGTACTGGCCAAGTCCTTCTTCGGGCTTCACATCCATCTTTGGTCCTCACTCAGCTCTCCCCTGTGTGCTCCCCCGTGTTTTTTAGCATGCGACAGCGGCCACGCCCCGGGCAACAGCTTCGGCAGGGTAGCAGAAACCAGGTGAGGGTAGCCGACGGGACTCGAACCCTCGGTGAGATAGAACTTGTCTACCTAAGCATGCGAAGACTGGACTCAGTGGACTGCGCAGAGAAAATCACAAACTGATTCCACGGGCAGAAAGGCGACTCCCAGCAATGCATTGTGGAGTGCACAGAGCATGGTGAGACGCGGAAGACATCGTTGTCATCCAGTGCATCTGATTCCGTCTTCAGCCGTTTTGATCCTGTCTTGCTGCTGGACTCAGATGGTTTTGGTCGAGAGAGTGAAGTAGACGAATGAGTAACTTCTCCTCACCTCAAATAACGTCACTGCGCATGTCATCTTCCATCATCATCATCATCATCATCATCATCACCGTCGTCGTCGTCGTCGTCATTGTCGTCGTCGTCGTCGCCGCCGCCGTCGTCGTCGTCGTCGTCGTCGTCGTCGTCGTCGTCGTCGTCGTCGTCATCATCATCATCATCATCATCATCATCATCCATCCATCCATCCATCCCACGTGAACGTACAGGACTCCGACAAAGGGAAATAGTGGCAAAAAGCGACGCAGGATACTGATCCTCTTCCCTCCACGTCCTTGGCCAAATCCAGCCTTCTTCGTGACGCGGGGAAGACACGTTGTGGCACAATCTGGATCCTGGTACAAACTGGACAGGAAGAAATCAAAAACGATGGCTATCCCTGTCCACCTTGACCAAACACCTGACATGGTTTGGGGTCATTTTCCCCGTGCACGCGGCAAACAATGCTAAGGACCACGAACGCAAATCGAAATGTTGCCATGATTTCCGTGCTCAGCAGAATGATGAAAATGAAAGGGACCTGACAATTTCTTTTGAGCGAGCTTAAGCGTGCGCTGGATTCATTCTTTAGATGGACAAATACCGATCGTTTCTTCTTTTTCTCTTCTTTCTTTCTTTCTTTCTTTCTTTTGTTTTCGTTTTTTGTAGCTGTTTTCCTTTTTTTGTTTCGTCAACCCCCCCCCCCCCCCCCCCCCCCCCCCCCCCCCCCCCCCTTTTTTATTTTCTTTTTTTTTTTTCCTTTTTGGTGTGCTAATCTTCTGTGCCAGCTGAGTGGCAGCGCACCAACGCCGCTCATTCCGACCCCCCCCCCTCCCCCAGCCCCCCCCCCCCCCCCCCCCCCCCCTCCCCCAGCCCCCTCCCCGTCCACAGCCACAGCCCGGCTTGATCCGCCACAGCCCGGCATCGGCAGTCAGCAGGGAGCAGTCAATGTCAGATCGTCAAGAGGCAAACCCACCGGAGGAGACACAGCACTGCTGCCGAGTCACTTCGGAAGCGTTCAATGGTGCCTGTTCTGATCCAATATATTCCACCTGCTAAGCCTTCTACTTACGACAATCGTTACTTTGAACTCTCCCTCTGGAAGGCGTCACCACATCCGTGCAACGACAGTCCCCATAAATTTGCCAGTACTGGGACCCGGACAGAAGTAAACCAAAGCCATAGCTGTGGAGATGTCATCGACACTGAAGACTTCATAAAATAAGGGCACGAAGGGCCACAGAACGTGAGACTTTTCTTTTTCAAAAATTAGAAAGAGAGGGGGTTAGTTACCGCCAAGGTAACTAACCCCCTCTCTTTCTAAATTTTGCTTCATTTCCGCCCTCAGTCACTCCATTTGGAAACTTTTCTTTTTTAGCCGATTGAATGATGATGATGAAGATGATGCTTACGAATTTCCATTCAGACTGCATGACAAAGCTGTACTTTATTCTTACTTTCATTATATATCCCGGTGCCATCCAGGCCCGAGTGATACAGACACCTGCAGAGTTGATCAGGAAATTTGAGCGAGTACTCTCAGAGATTCATCCGTGAAGTAGATAAAACTCAATATGAGGGTCCAGTCTTTCCGACCGAATCCCCTAGAAAAGTCAGCTCTGGGTAGGAGCTGGTCGGAGCAGAAAATCCTACAAATAAATGATGGGAATCAAACCCTCGACCTCCCACCCGGTAGTCCGCGACGCTAACCACTTTGCCTCAGAAACTGGTCCTGCATATTTCCTGTGTTTCATTCAACAGAAAATACATATTGAACATAAAATCGGATGCTGATGACTTTTGCTCTAAAAACCATGGCATCATCGATGTAGTGCCTAGTCAAGTAGGTCAGTTAGCGCTACACATGTGTGTTCAGGTCTTACCAATTTCCACTCCTCTGAGTTTTCTCTTCATCATGTTCGTGATTTTGGGATTGGT